>JAODAL010035205.1:0-43230 GCA_025379985.1 Phyllomedusa bahiana | reverse complement strand
TTGAAGCGCGGACTTTGAGGCGGAGGAGGGGAAGATGTAGGGAGATCGATGCTAGTGCCCCTCGACCAGAGGCTTGGAAATCAAGGCTCTCTCACACATGAGTGTTGGATGACTCCTTTCCTCAACATGATCCAAGCCTTAGGCATCAAAATGAACAACAGTCTAAGGGGGCCACCTCTGGATCCCGGTACAAAACAAAAATCAGCAATTTCCTTCCACCCACCAAATAGAGATAAAAATGCAGGAAAAGGAGACCTTGTGATGATAACATGGAGACATCAGTTGCGGCTGCTTCACGTTCCCAAGTCCCGTGGAACAACATCAGCGGACGTGACAGCAAGTAGAGTGACAGTAGCGTAGCGGCCGCAGCAGGCAAGGTTGGCACGAAGAATATTGGGTGACCTCTTTTATTTATTTTTTTATTTTATTTTTTTATTTTACATCCCCTTTTGGCAATTTTATTTACCACTCCCAACGATAGCAATCGCAGGGCACACATCCAACACACAGAGATCAGCTTAAGATCATGGTGCACGGACTATCTGCGTCTCCAACACGATGTTTTTGCATGTGTTCCGGACCATAGATTTGGGTATCCAAAATGACGAATGGACGTAGCTGGCTCGTCAGCATAGAGGTTTGTCCTGCCAGCAGCCAGCGTCTTAATCTGAGCGGACCTACAGACACAGCTGGAGGAGTTCTTTACAGACAAAGCATCACGGCTTTCCACTGATAATGTGGATCGTTTGACTTTCTTCAAGATGAATCAGGCTTGGATCTCCTGAAGCTGTTGTAGGCCACCAATTGCCCGGGTAACCGATTAGTAGACGGGTCTACTTCCACATTCTTTTCAAAGAAATGTTCCTCTGAAAACTTTTTTTTAAAAATGATCATTTCTTTATCGCAATTTTTATTTCTTTTCCCAACAGTCTCCATTTTTGCATGGTTTTGCTGTGAGTGAGACTGTAAAAGACAGCAAAGGTTTCTGACACACCGTATTCCATTTCTCACTTTATTTAGAAGTTTCGCATTGTCAATCGGGTTTGGGGGGGGGGGGTTTTGAGGTATGTTGCTGTGAGATACCAGCAAAATCATGGTCGCTTTGGACAGAAAAATGTGACTTCTATGTGGCATTTCTCCCTCACAATTTTTAATAGTGGTGAGAAGGTCATATTTATACTTTATTTGGGTCAGTTGCTGTGAGATACAGCTAAATTATGGTCTTTGGAATAGAAATGTGGCTTCTACGTGGGCATTTCTCCTCAAAATTTTTAACAGTGGCTGTGAAGTCATTTTTTTTAAATTTTTTGGGTCATGCTGCTTGAATTATGCAGCAATACTTAAGATCCTATTATAAAAACATGTTGTTTTTCTACACAGAATTTGTTCTTCCCAATTGACAAAAAGTGGCTCAGGGTCATGCTTGACTTTTTGGGGGCCATTTTGCATGTGACATGCGCTATACTACACGGTTCCTATTCTAAAAATGCTTGTTTCTAACAGACATTTGTCTTAGCAATGTGACCAGTGGATCAAGGGTATGCTTTGACTTTTTGGGGCATTTTGCTGTGTCATGCAGCTCTAACTTACCAGGTCTATTCTAAAAATGTTGTTTCCTAACAGACATCTTGTTCATTCACAATTGACCTCAGAAGTGATCAAGGGTCATGATTTGAATTTTTGGGGGATTATGCTGAGATGCAGTCATACTACAGGTCTATTTTCTAAAAAATTTTGTTTCTAAAGACATTTGTTCTTACAAGTTGTCCAAAGTGGCTCAAGGGTCATGTTTGGAATTTTTGGGGGCATTTTGCAGTTGACATGCAGCTATTACTACAGTCCTATTCTAAAAATGTTGTTTCTAACAGACATTTCTGTTCTTCACATGACCAAAGTGGCTCAAGGGTCTGCTTTGAATTTTTGGGGGCATTTTGTGTGACATGCAAGCTATACTAAGGTCCATTCAAAAATGATTGATATCTACAGACATTAGTACTTCACAATTGACACAAAGTGGCTCAAGGGTCATGCCTTTGAATTTTTGGGGAATTACGCTGTGACTTGCAGCTATACTACAGAGTCTATTTCTAAAAAAATGTTGTATTCAACAGACATTAGTTCTCGCACTTGTCAAGAGTGGCTCAAGGTCTGATGGTGCTGTCACTAAACAGGCTAGGTAGGACACTGTTAACTGGACACATATTGCAAAATGGATTGTTTTGCAAGATCTTTACACATAGCTATCAATCCTGTATTGAGACAACCATTTAATACATGAAAAAAGAGAAACAAGACTGTGGGATTCCATTCCTAATTTAAATATGTGTTTTCTAGAATTAAAGACATATAACAACTTGCATGTACAAATAGTGTTAAAAAAATTCCTCTGACTTGTACAAGGGAGGTCAGGAAATTGACAGATGTAGGTTATTCAGTGAACTGGAGTAATGGAGCACAGGGACAGGAACAAAGTACGAGCCATTTCCTTAAGCAGTTGAGTTAAAATGAGGAAAAAGTATGCAGATAAAGGGGCACTGGGGTTACAGGACGTTAACACAGTATATCAACGTGGAGTCTCAAGTTGGTCCACATCTACGGAAGGGCCAAGCGCTACCAGGTATTTACGGGTACAGAGGAAGGCTGGAGTTCCTCACACTTCCGCTTCCGCACTCTGATGCAGCACGACAGTTTTCGTATGCTGGGTATCAGGGCATTTTACACGCTGCGTGTTAATGCGATGAACGGACGCCGCTGGGCGTTCACGCACCCTGTAACTCCGGCCGGGTACATGCTGTGGCCAGGACGGTTAGTCAATGTCAGTTTAACTAAATTGGTGGTTGAAATGATCTTTTTCCGGCACTTTTTAAATTTGGGGGTCATGCAGGTTTGTGGGTCCTTGTGTGCCCACGGAACAGGTATAGTCAATGTCAGTGAAACTAAAATGGTGGTTGAAAGATCCTTATATCCGGACTTTTTAAATGTGGGAGGTTCATTCAGGTTTGTGGTCATGCTGTGGCGCGACAGGTGTATAGTCTAATGTCCGTGACACTAAAATGGTGGTTGAAAGAAATCTTTTCCGGCACTTTTTATAGGTGGGGCTTGAGGATTGGGGCTCATGCTGGGCACCAGGCAGTTACGTATGTCCAGTGAAACTAAAATGGTGGGTTGAAAGATCCTTTTTTCCGGCACTTTTTAAATGTGGTGGTCATGAGGTTTGGGCTCATGCTGTGGCCCAGGACATGTGTACAGTCAATGTCGTGAACTAAATGGTGGTTGAAGATCCTTTATCCGGCACTTTTTAAATGTGGGGGTCATGCAGTTTGGGGCCATGGCTGTGGCCCAGGAGGTATAGTCAATGTCTGTGAAACTAAAATGGTGGTTGAAAAGATCCCTTTTTCCTGGCACTTTTTAAATTTTGGGGGTCATGCTGGTTTGGGGCTCATGCTGCCGTTCCGGAAAGGGATTTCAATGTCCAGTTCAAGTAACATGATGGTTAATTCATCTGCCTTCTGGCACTTTTTAATTTGTGGGTGATGCACGGTTTAAGGGTCAGGCTTTGTCAAGAAGGGGCATAGTAATGGTCTGGGATTTTTTCTGTGATTTATAAAACTAAGTGTGTTGATAGAAGATGTAGGACGTATCATTTGGACTGTTGTGGATGTTAATTTCAGCTTCTCCAGCCTTGTTGGTGTGGAATCAGGACGGTGTTGTTGCTCTCCCATAGACTTAATGGTAATGTATAATCGAAGCTCTATCGAAACAACCTTATCGAGGGGCGGGCCGGACTTATCGATATATCAGATCGATCTCGATAGCCACGCAATCGTAATACACGACTGTGGTGCATTTAAACACTTAGGGGACGCGCATGTTCGAAATTTGGCGTGCCAAACATCAATTTTCATGTGCGTTATTTGGATAGAATGCTCTGATTTATGAACTGCTCTGTGCGGGTATAAATAGAGGCATTATAGCGTAAGTTACGATTTGTGGCTTAGGTATACCATTGAAAAGGGGTTTCTGTTCCCTCAGTAATGCCACCTAGAAATGTGTAGATTACTAGTTACTTACAGTTTCATTTAATAATGACTTAATTGCAGATACGTTTTAGAATATCTTTGATACATAGGGTGACATGTATGTACAGGGCTGCACCAGTAGTCTGATGTCCTTTCAGCCCAGAAACTCGTGCAGCCCTGTGCGCTTGATGTATGGGCAGACTCAGTCCAAAATTAGGCGCAATATAAAGTGTCGCCAGCAGTTGATAATTCACTGAGATCAGGGTCTGTTCTGGAGGCGTGTCGCACCACAACGTGTCTATTCTACACATATATGATGGGAGAAGCGCCCAAAAAAAAAAAAAAACTGGGTGCATTACTTGTGGAAGAGGTGTAGGACCAATTTAAAAGTGGTTTACCACTGAGAAATGAAAGTGTCGCCTTTGATGCTAGGACGCGCTAAAATCTTGACTGCAATAGGTTCATAGATTCAGGCACATTCTAAGCTACTAAAATTGGCGCCTGGGCACCAAAAATCATACATGTTGCCCATAATTGTAGCAGAGGTTAACTTGACAGTGATAGTACAGTCTCCCCTTTTATCTGTTGCTAAATCACAACAAAAGCAATTGAAAAAGTTGAGATTATTATTATTTATTTTAGAGCGCCATTGATTCAGGGCGCTGTAATTCAAGGGGAGTTACATAATAACAAATGTTGAACACTTACAATGGTGAGCGATAAATGCTCAGCAAACTGATACCCTGGGGGGAAAGGACCCTGCCCGCGACTGGATTAAACCTAAGGAGGAGGGCGGGAGGTACAGACGGTGTGGGCGGGCTTGGCCAGACATGTTTGTGGGGTGGTGTACTGGTGGCTGGGGTATTGAAGGTTATAAGAAATCCTAAAAGACATGGCGGTTTTCAAGGTTGTTTGAAAAACTTGTCGGAAAGTTGGAAGACGTAGAAGTGTTGGGGGGGCATTGGATCCGGATTGTGGGTGAAGCACGGGCATAGTCCTTGGTGACGGATGTGTGAGGCAGTGTTAAGAGGAGAGCAGAGGAGAAGGTCCTGTGAGGAGTGGAGATTGCGAGAGGGGAGGTATCTATAGATTAGAGCAGAGTGGTATGGAGGGAAGAGATAACTCTCTGTGCCATGATATTATGGTGTGCTATCTGTAAAGTCTATCTTTGCTACATCTGTAACATTCAACAAGCAGCAGTTTTATTGATGGGGACTAGTAACACGCTGTATTTTCAGTTCTTAATTAGTCATTACCTGTCAATGTAAAATCCTGCAAACCGTGGTAGCTACAGAGAAAGTTCTAAACATGCCATTCTAGCTCATGTACTGTCAGATGACAAAACAGCTTTTCTATTTCAAGATAGTCTTTGATATGATTATAATCTTAATTACTTTATATGTCTATTAAAGACATTGGCGTTTTTATTTCCAACTTCTTCCAAAGTGCTTCTAAGTATGCATTGTGAAGACTCCCCTTTGATTACCATGTGATTAGTTGATTCAACTCATGGCCTCTTTTCTTTGAGATATTCATTGTCTCTTTTGCCTCCTACACAGTTCTTAAGAATTTAAATGAACCATTTTATTCCTCCGTACAAGCGAGGATCTCAATGTTCAGCTCCGCCCCTTTGCTTTTCAGTTTATTGTTCCCAATAAAAGTGATGAAGGATTAGCATTATAAATTACAACCTATTCACCATTTCATGTGCTTTCTGACAATGTTGTTTGTTGATGCATTTAGCTCCTTTCTTAATGCAGAATCCTGAGTGTAAATGTTACAAAAAAACTCTTATAAATTTAATAAATTTAAACATGTATTGTTCGCAATACAAATGCTTCGCATTGTTCCTTTTCTATTCATAACATGCGTAAAGGATGGTTGTATTGATAATTCATAACATCAATTTCTTACTTATATGCAGAATATTATCACCAAATTATTATTTGTATAATTGGGCTGTGGTAGTGGGTATATTGAAAGCTGTATAAGAAATAGGTATATAAAGAAAAGATGACACACAAGTTTGAATGGTACCGTAATTTTATTTAAAAACAGCTACTGTAAGTAAGTACTTGTTGAACAATACAAATAGTGAGACAAAGCTCATTTTCATATTTTTTTTTTTTGCTCCAAAAATATATAATATATCTATATGGTGCGTTAAGCGTCTAGGCCACACTTTTCTGTCTGACACATGATAGAGAAAATGTCTATCTGAAACACGCGCAGCGAGAGTAAATAGATGAAGCGATCTATGGTTCAGGCATTGGCGTCGGAATGGCACCATCTTAAAAGCCGACATTTTGGATCAAGTTTTCATGTCGAAAGTGGTCCGGGAGCATATCAAGGAATATTATTATTTTTATATTATTTTTTAACGCCATTCACATTTCACACTTAATAACTTGTTAGATTAATTCTACGGGTTATTACGGTCATGTTGGTACGAATATGGAGTCAGTTTTTTCTGGTGTTTAATTTATGCAACAATTAATTTTTATTAAATGTTTATTTTTATTCTTATTATTAATTTTTTTTTACGCCAATTTTTTGTTTTTTACTCTTTTTTTAACTCCATGAAGGGCATAAACTGTTTTACATTTTTCTTTTTTACCACTTTTATTGTCATTATCATTATTATTATACTCATACATTATAATCTGTGTCATTATGACACAGGCAGAGATCTGGACCGCCACACAGTTATGCTCTTGATCGACTGGTGTTTACAGCGACAGCCCATGGCTATTCTTGGTTCCCGGGCTTGGACTGTGCAGCCGTTCCCTGGGCTCTGTTGTTTGCCACGAAGTGCACGATCACTGACCAGAACAGGAATAAGCCCTTTGACTGCGCTGCAGTTAAGAACCCCGTCAATCAAAGGGTTAAGCCCCGGAGAGCGGAGGTTTCCCCTGCTGCTTGGCACTTTCAGAGGCTGGGCTGGGAACAGGGCTGTGAAGTACAGCTCTGTTACAAACGTGCTGTGGGTGGTGGCGCAAAATTTAGATCTCTGCAGCAACATCAAAAAGCGTCGACTCGCTGCAGCAAGAAACGAATGAACAGACATGATGTCCAAAAGTTGGTAGGCGGTCCGTTAAAGGGTTAAAGCGGCAAACTATTTGCTAGGACATCACTGTGCATTCTACAGCAGGTCATGCCCCAAATACTTAGGAACCCAGGAATCAAGATGTTTTTTTTCCATGGAAGCAATATACTATACAGGGAGACATGTGATGAACGGGGCTGCGGCATCTATCTGGCGTTTTTCAGCTATTCAGGACGCAGGCCCAGTTCATACATTTTTATATCTCCCAGCATTTGACGGAGTTGCATTCCAAGCGCGGAGGCGTGTGACACTTCTCAGACACAAAGGGCGGGACGAACGGAGTGGCCACCAAAGGTAGGCGATGCCTAGGGCGGCTACCTATGCTGGTCACTAGGGGGGCCCAGGTGCAAGCTCCAGTCACTGCCGGTGCCACCTCTTAGAGGCAAGGGAGGGACACGCAGTTTACCTTCAACCCCCCTAGCTTAGGCTACCTGGGGAGGTAGGGAGGGAGTAGGGAGCAGTTGTGTAAGTGCGCAGGGCGGAGGTTGTACCCTATTTCTCACCTCCCTGCGCTGGTTCTGACAGCTTTTTGTCAAAGAAACTAGGGAAGCTGCCAGAAACAGTGCATGGCTGGGGAGAGTGGGCGGAGCTTTGAATCTTTATAACACTGTGTGTGTAAAAGTAAGAGGAAGGTGTCTTCTCATGGTGACTTACTAGGAGGGGGAGGAAATGGTGAAGGATAGAGGAATGGTGAAGAGGGAAGAGCAACTGGTGCAGAGGGGAGAGCAAAATGGTGCAGAGGGGGAGAGTAACTGGTGCAGAGGGGAGAGCAAAATGGTGCAGAGGGGGAGAGTAACTGGTGCAGAGGCGGAGAGCAACTGGTGCAGAGGGGGAGAGAAATGGCGAAGAGGGGGAGCAAACTGGGTGCAGAGGGGAGAGTCACAGAGCAGAGAGGGGGGAGTCAATAGGTATCAGGGGTGAGAGCAACTGGTGCAGAGGGGAGAGTAACTGGTGCAGAGGGGGAGAGCAACTGGTGCAGAGGGGAGAGCAACAGGAGCAGAGGGGAGAGCAACAGGAGCAGAGGGGAGAGCAAGTGGCGCAGAAGGGGAGAGTAACTGGTGCAGAGGGGGAGAGTAACTGGTGCAGAGGGGGACAGTCACTGGTGCAGAGGGGAGAGTCACTGGAGCAGAGGGGGGAGAATCACTGGATATGGGGGAGAGCAACTGGTACAGAGGGGAGAGCAACTGGAGCAGAGAGGAGAGCAACTGGTGCAGAGGGGGAGAGTAACTGGTATAGAGTGGGGAGAGTAACTGGTGCAGAGTGGGGAGAGTAACTGGTGCAGAGTGGGGAGAGTAACTGGTGCAGAGGGGGATAGCAACTGGTGCAGAGCGGAGAGCAACTGGTGCAGAGGGGGAGAGTAACTGGAGCAGAGGGGAGAGCAAGTTGAGCAGAGGGGAGACCATCTGGTGCAGAGGGGAGAGCAACTGGTGCCAAGGGGGAGAGTAACTGGTGCAGAGGGGGAGAGTCACTGGAGCAGAGGGGGAGAGTCACTGGATCAGGGGGAGAGAAACTGGTGCAGAGGGGAGAGCAACTGGAGAAGAGGGGAGAGCAACTGGTGCAGAGAGGAGAGAAACTGAAGAGGGGAGAGCAACTGGTGCAGAGGGGGAGAGTAACTGGTGCAGAGGGGAAGAGTAACTGTTGCAGAGGGGGACAGTCACTGGTGCAGAGGGGAGAGTCACTGGAGCAGAGGGGGAGAGTCACTGGATAAGGGGGAGAGCAACTGGTACAGAGGGGAGAGCAACTGGAGCAGAGGGGAAAGCAACTGGAGCAAAGAAGAGAGCAACTGGAGCAGAGAGGAGAGCAACTGGAGCAGAGAGGAGAGCAACTGGTGCAGAGGAAGGAGAGTAACTGGTGGAGAGGGAAGAGGAACTGGTGCAGGGGGACAAGGAACTGGAGCAGAGGGGAAAGCAATTGGTGCAGAGGGGAGAGCAACTGGTGCAGAGTGGAGAGCAACTGGTGCCGAGGGGGAGAGTCACTGGAGCAGAGGAGGAGAGTCACTAGATCAAGGGGAGAGCAACTGGTGCAGAGGGGAGAGCAGCTGGTGCAGAGGAGGAGAGTAACTGGTGAAGAGGGGGAGAGCAACTGGTGCAGAGGGGGAGAGCAACTGGTGCAGAGGGGAGAGCAACTGGTGCAGGGGGAGAGCTAAGGAGAGAGGGGGAGAGCAACTGGTGCAGAGGGGAGAGCAACTGGAGCAGAGGGGAGAGAAAATGGTGTAGAGGGGAGAGTAACTGGTGCAGAGGGGAGGAACTGGAGCAGAGGGGGAGAGCAACTGGTGTAGAAGGGAGAGCAACTGGAGGAGAGGGAAGAGCAACTGGTGCAGAGGGGAGAGCAAAATGGTGCAGAGGGGGAGAGTAACTGGTGCAGAGGCGGAGAGCAACTGGTGCAGAGGGGGAGAGTAACTAGTGCAGAGGGGGAGAGTAACTGGTGTAGAGGGGGAGAGTCAGTGGAGCAGGGGAGAGCAACTGGTGCAGAGAGAAGAGCAACTGGAGCAGAGGGGAGAGCAACTGGTGTAGAAGGGTGAGCAACTGGTGTAGAAGGGAGAGCAACTGGAGCAGAGGGGAAAGCAATGCAGGAGAGGGAGAATGTGAGAGGGCGGAGCGTAACTGGCTATAGCGTGGGGCGAGTAACTGGAGCGAGTGGTAGCGTAATCTGGAGCGAGGGGGATGCAATGGTGCAGAGCGGAGAGCCAAAATGTGCAGAGGGGAGAGTACTTGTGCAAGAGGGGATTGCAAGTTGAGCAGAGGGGAGACCATCTGGTGCAGAGGGGAGAGCAACTGGTGCCAAGGGGGAGAGTAACTGGTGCCAAGGGGGAGAGTAACTGGTGCAGAGGGGGAGAGTCATGGCGAGAGGGGCGAGTCACTGGATCAGGGGGAGAGAAAAACTGGTGGAGGGGGAGAGCAATGAGAAGAGGGATTCTACCAATGTTGCAGAGCTTGCGAGAAATGAAGGTGGGAGAGCAACTGGTGTAGAGGGGAGAGTAACTGTTGCAGAGGGGAAGAGTAACTGTTGCAGAGGGGCAGCGTAACGGTTGCAGCGGGGAAGAGTAACTGTTGCAGCGGGGTAGAGTAACTGTTGCTGTGGGGGAGAGTAACTGTTGCAGAGGGGGAGAGTCACTGGTGCAGAGGGGGACAGTCACTGGTGCAGAGGGGGACAGTCACTGGTGCAGAGGGGAGAGTCACTGGAGCAGAGGGGGAGAGTCACTGGATAAGGGGGAGAGTAACTGGTACAGAGGGGAGAGCAACTGGAGCAGAGGGGAAAGCAACTGGAGCAAAGAGGAGAGCAACTGGAGCAGAGAGGAGAGCAACTGGTGCAGAGGAGGGAGAGCAAACTAGGTGAGAGGAGGGAGAGTACATGGTGCCAGAGGGTAGAAGGAACTGGCTGTGGGGGACGAGGACTGGAGCGCAGAAGGGGAGCGCAATTGGTGCAGGATGGGAGAGCTAAATGGGAGAGAGGAGAGAAAATGGTGCAGTGGGGGAGAGTCACTGGAGCAGAGGAGGAGAGTCACTAGATCAAGGGGAGAGCAACTGGTGCAGAGGGGAGAGCAACTGGTGCAGAGGAGGAGAGTAACTGGTGAGGGGGGGGAGAGCAATGGTGTGGAGGCGAGGAGAAATCTGGAGCAGGAGGGAGAGCAACTGGAGCAGAGGGAAGCAAACTGGAGCAGAGGGGAGAGAAAATGGTGTAGAGGGGAGAGTAACTGGTGCAGAGGTGCGGAAATGGAGAGAGGGGGCGGCCATGGTGTAGAAGGGAGCAATCTGGACGAGAGGGAGAGCAAATGGAGCAGCGGGGGAGACAAATGGTGCAGAGGGGGAGAGTAACTGGTCGCACGGGGGAGAGCAACTGGAGCAGAGGGGGAGTGTTAACTGGGTGCAGACGAGCGGCGAGCAACTGGTGCAAGAGGGGGGAGAGTAACTGGTGCAGAGGGGATAGCATCTGGTGCAGAGGGGGAGAGTCAGTGGAGCAGAGGAGAGAAAACGGGTGCAGAGAGAAGAAGAACTGGGCATAAGGTGGCGAGCACTGGTGTAGAGTGGAGCGAATGGTGCAGAGGAGGAGAACTGGAGCAGAGTGGGAGAGCAACAGGGGAGAAGGGACGGCGCAACTGGACGAGAGTGAAGGAACTGGAGCAGAGGGGAGAGCAACTGGTTCCTAGGGGGTGAGTAGTACCTGGTGCCGATGCGGCGCGCACATTGTGCAGCGGGAGACGCAACTGTGCAGAGGGGCGAGTAAAACTGTGCCAGAGGGGAGAGTCACTGGAGCAAGGGACAGCAACTGGTGCAAAGGGTATAGCAACTGGTGCAGACTGGAGAGTAACTGGTGTAGAGGGGGAGAGTAACTGGTGCAGAGGGGGAGAGAAACTGTTGCAGAGGGGGAGAGAAACTGGTGCAGAGGGGGAGAGTCACTGGAGCAAGGGGAGAGTAACCCGTGCACAGGGGAGAGTAACTGGTGCAGAGGGGAGAGCAACTGGTGCAGAGAGAAGAGCAACTGGAGCAGAGGGGAGAGCAACTGGAGCAGACGAGGAGGAGAGAAACTGGTGCAGAGGGGGAGAGAAACTGGAGCAGAGGGGGAGAGTCAATGGAGCAAGGGGATAATAATTGGTGCAGAGGGGAGAGTAACTGGTGCAGAGGGAGAGAGTCATATGGTGAAGGAGGGGGAGCAGTACTGGAGCCAGAGGCGGAGAGCAACTGGTGCAGAGGGGAGAGCAACTGGTGCAGAGGGGGACAGTCACTGGTGCAGAGGGGGAGAGCAACTGGTGCAGAGGGGAGAGCAGCTGGTGCAGAGGGGAGAGCAACTGGTGCAGAGGGGGAGAGTCAATGGAGCAGAGGGGGAGAGTACCTGGTGCAGAGCGGAGAGTAACTGGTGCAGAGGGGAGAGCAACTGGTGCAGAGGGAAGAGCAACTGGAGCAGAGGGGAGAGCAACTGGAGCAGAGGGGAGAGCAACTGGAGCAAAGCGGGAGAGCAACTGGAGCAAAGGGGGAGAGTAACTGGTGGAGAGGGGACAGGAACTGGTGCAGAGGGGAGAGGAACTGGTGAAGAGGTGGAGACCTGGTGCGGGGGGCGGAGGAAATTGTACAGAGAGGAGGAGGAACTGTTGCTGCGGGAGGAGGAACTGGTGCAGAGAGCGGGAGGAACTGGGGCAGGGGGCGGCGGGCCTGGTGCAGGGGGAGGAGGAACTGGTGGGAGGGGGGGGGAGGAATTAGTGCAGAGGGGCACCATTTTTTGGTAAGGAAGGGCACCATTTTTTAGGAGGGAGGAGTGCGCCATTGGCCAGACTTACCTAGGGCACCAAAATGCCTTGTCCCGGCCCTGACTAGAAACATAGTGAAGCTACATATTTATAGCTTCGCTATGGCATTTCTAGGCGCATTACAGCTGGAACAGGTAAACCACTTTCAAAGTGGTATATTGTAACGGATGTGGTAGTGGATCCTCTGGACCACCACAAGCGATGGTGTAAGCCATGCCAGGGAGCGAAGTCTAAGTAGGTCCGGATTTCACCAGAGCCCGCCGCAAAGCGGGATGGACTTGCTGCGGCGGATTGCTACCAGGTCGCTACCCCTAATGTGACTTGCTTGCGGTGGCAGCCGAGGTGTTGCGCGGTACAGAATCGTGAAGCAGGCTCGTAGTCGGGGATAGGCAGAAGGTCAGGACAGGCGGCAGTGGTTCGTAGTCGGGGACAGGCAGAAGGTCAGGACAGGCGGCAATGTTTCGTGGTCAAGGGACAGAGGCAGAAGGTATGGTACACAGTAGACAGGGCACTATTGATTCGGCAAGGTGCTAAGGAAGGGGCAGGGCTTAAATAGAGTCAGCGCCCGGTGAGACCAATTACCGGCGTGCTGTCCCTTTAAATTTGCCTGCAGTGCACCCGACCGGCAGCAGGACGGAAACAGGAGCGTGGCGAGGTAAGTGGGACTCAGAGCTGCCGGAGCGCCCGCAGCCCGAGTATTGGGCTGAGGACGAGGCGGAGGTGCGGGTGTGCCTGCGACCCGACACGGGGGTTGCAGGGACACCCGTAACATAAATCTAATTCAGAAATGTCGCCCTAGCGCTAGAATTCGCCTGATTTATGACCCGTTGTAGAGCGGGTTCATCAATCAGGCGCATTCCATGCCAGTATAATGCGCATGAAATTTGGCATGTTAACGCCAAACTTCATGCATGTCGTCCACAATATCTTTGACAGCTTTCACTGCCTAGAGGCATCATAGGTTCCAGCTGTATTCAACTTATGATGAGAGGCTGCTTGAGGCCAGTCTACTATAAAAAGAAGTCTTGTTTCTGCTCTTTCAATCAATGTCAGACATTTCTAGCTGGGTGACATGTCGCATTGTCTTTCTGGAAGATTCCATGCGCCCCAAGGAAGAAAGTCAGCATGTATGGGTGCACTCGATCTGCAAGGATGGATTCATATCTACATTGGTGGAGAGTGCCTTCTACATGGATGAGAGAGCCCCGAGAATGGCATAAAAACATTTGTGCTACTGACATTAAACAATATATATACTAACTGTAGATAAGAAACAGGTACATAAGATAAAGATGATACACAAGAACAAGTCTTTCACACTGATAAATACTTTAGCTTAAAAACAGCCAAACTGCAAGTAAATGATCTATAGCCTCTTTGAACAATACAAATAGCGGTGTCTCATGCCTCCAAAAATATATGATGGGGGTCTGACGGGAAATACCTATAAACGATTTATATTGTGTCTCCAAGAAAATAAACATATAAAAAGGGAACGTTTATGAAAACTGTCCAATAGTAAGACTGCATTTGTTGTCCACCACAACCAATCAGAGCTCAGCTTCCATTTTTCCAGAGATGTTTGAAAAGGGAAAGCTGGGTTCCTATTAGTTTTATGGGCATCAAGAACAGTGTTACTGTTGGACAGTTTTGATATATGAGACCCAGGGCCACATGTATGAAAACTGTCTAGGTCTGATTGGTTGCTCATAGCCACCAATCAGAGCGCCCCCTCATTTCATATAGTGCTCTGGAAAAATGAGAGGGGCACTCTGATGGCTGCAATGGGCAATAAAGTGAGTTTTAGACCTAGAAAGTTTTCATACATGTGGCCCTGGGTCTCATATATCAAAACTGTCCAACAGTAACACTGTTCTTGATGCCTATAGCAACTAATAGGAACCCAGCTTTCCCCTTTTAAACTGCTCTGGAAAAATGGAAGCTGAGCTTTGATTGGTTACCCACAGTAAGGGCCGGGACAATGGGTAGGCAGAGGTATGCGATCACCTAGGGCACCTACCTCTGCCTGTCTCTAAGGGGCGCAGGCAGGGGCCCCGAACCTCGCCGGCTCCAGGCCACTGCCATGGGCCTGAAGCGCCGGCGGTCTCTGTACGGTCTCTGAGGGCTTCTGCAGAGCAGAGAGCGAGCGCTCCCTGCTCCGCAGACAGCGTCGGGCCAGCTCCGGGTCCGACACAGCAGGGCCGCCGGGTCCTCATAGTGCTGAGGACCTGCCGCGGCCCCGTGCTGCTCAGCTGGGCAGTGTCGCGTTGAAGTGATGTCCCTCGGACGCTGCCTTTTCTCAGACGCACAGCCCGTCATAGGCTGTGCGGCCGAGGAGCTGCTGGGGAGCGTCCCGGCACTGGAGGCATGGCTGAAGAGGAGCGCGGGCGGGAAGAAGGTAAGGTGGTATAAATGTTGTTATTTTTAACTGCCTGTATGCCCCCTATATCTATATATGCCTGCCTGTGTGCCCCCTATATTTATATATGCCTGCCTGTGTGCCGCCTTTATCTATATATGCCTGCCTGTGTGCCCCTAATCTATATTGCTGCCTGTGTGCCCCTATATCTATTTTGCCTGCCTGTGAGCCCACTATATCTATATAGCTGCCCGTGTGCCCCCTATATTATATATGCCCGCTGTGTGCCCGCCTATATCTTATATATGCCTGCCTTGTGTGCCCCTATATCTATTATACTGCCTGTGTGCCCCCCATTCTTTATTTTTGCCTGTGTGCCCTTATCTTATTTTACTGCCTGTGTGCCCCTATATCTATTATGCCTGCCCGTTTCCCCCCTATATCTATATATGCGCCCGTGTGCCCCCTTATCTATATATGCGCCTGGTTCCCCCCTATATCTATATATAGCCAGTGTGCCCCCCTTTTCTATGTATACTGCCCGTGTGCCCCCCCCTATCTATATATTCCCCCTGTGGCCCCCCCATCCCTTTTATACTGCTGTGGCCCCTAATCTTATATCCCTTCTTGTGCCCCCTATATTATTATATGCCTGTTCTAAGGGGGCAGGCAGGGGGCCCCCAAAAACCCCGGGGCCCAGGCCCCTGCCTGGCCTGAAACCCGGCGGTCTCTGTAGGTCTCTGAGGGCTTCTGCAGAGCAGAGAGCAAGCGCTCCCTGCTCTGCAGACAGCGTCGGACCAGCTCCGGGTCCGACACAGCGGGGCCGCCGGGTCCTCATAGCGCTGAGGACCTGCCGCTGCCCCGTGCTGCTCAGCTGGGCAGCGTCGCGATGAAGTGATGTCATCGCGACGCTGCCTCTCCTCAGACGCACAGCCCGTCATAGGCTGTGCGGCCGAGGAGCTGCTGGAGGACTGTCCCGGCGCTGGAGGCGTGGCCTGAAGAGGAGCGCGTGGCCGGGAAGAAGGTAAGGTGAGTATAAATATTGTTATTTTTAACTGCCTGCGTGCCCCCTATATCTATATATGCCTGCCTGTGTGCCCCCTATATCTATATATGCCTGCCTGTGTGCCTGCCTATATCTAGGGGAATTTATTTTCCCCTGCCTGTGTGCCCCCTATATCTATATATACCTGCCTGTGTTCTCCCTATATTTATATATACTGCCAGTGTGCCCCCTATATCTATATATACTGCCTGTGTGCCCCCTATATCTATATATGCCTGCCTGTGTGTCCCCTATATCTATATATACCGCCTATGTCCCCCTATATCTATATATGCCTTCCTGTGTGCCCCCTATATCTATATATACTGCCTGTGTGCCCCTATATCTATATATGCCTGCCTGTGTTCCCCCTATATCTATATATACTGCCTGTGTGCCCCTATATCTATATATACTGCCTGTGTGCCCCCTATATCTATATATACTGCCTATGTGCCCCTATATATACCTGCCTGTGTGTCCCTATATATACCTGCCTGAGAGTGCCACTATATCTATGTACCTGCCTGAGAGTGCCCCTATATCTATATACCTGCCGGAGTGACCCTATATTTATATACCTGCCTGAGTGACCCTATATTTAAATATCTGCTTGTCTAAGGGTATAATATCTATATACCTGCTTGACTGAGAGGGCATATCTATATACCTGCCTAACTGATGGGGACCTATATATACACCTGCCTAATTGAGGGGACATATATACATGTCTAACTGAGGGGACTTATATACCTATAAGCAAGGAGTTGCTGGAAATGTGAGGGTTCTAAGATATTTGTGTCTAAATCTGCAGGGACGAGTATTGGCCGGGAGAGCTCAACATGAAGGTGTGAACCGGATGGAGAAGAAAAGGGAAAGTGAAAAGACGCTGATCAGAAAAGACGTCTCCGGTGAGTCACTAAATGTAAATGCAGAGGTAATCACTTATATTTTGCAGAGTCTACATACAACTAGTATCTACCACTATATGGCCCCTGTATGGCGGTGGTATATGTAATCAGAGCCTGTGTACAGCTGATAGTCACATGTGGGGGTCGTGTTTGGTCAGGGTCTGGCAGGATTATTTGATCCTTAAGTAGTAATAGTTTTGGGTCTTGGTTTTGTAGGAGTGTTTTTTAGTAACAATCATTTGTCTGGTAGATTTGCTCCATGTATAGGTGTATTATTAAGTGTTATTTAGGGATATTACACTGTCATATGTACAGTGTCGGACTGGGGGGTCTGGGGCCCACAGGGGAGTTGATCTTGGGGGCTCACCCTACTGTACGTAAAAATATTACCGGCCTCTCGGACATAAATGCGCCCATTTTACCACATAATACAGTGTGCAAAACAGAACTGTATTGTGTAGTACAATAGCAAGTGAGTCACATATCTGTCTATCTCACACATTTGTCAGTCTAACATATCATAGACGCAGGGCTAAGTAGCTCCATCCATATCCCCCTCCACCCACATACAATATCCCCTCCACCCACATACAATATCCCCTCCACCCACATACAATATCCTCCTCCACCCACATACAATATCCTCCTCCACCCACATACAATATCCCCCTCCAGGTTTCCCTTGGTCACACACCTCACCACCTTCTAAAATAAACACCAGCAAGAAAGTAAAAGTGTAACTCCTATCACAGGGTCAGGTGTTCCCTCACTCTTACAGTCAGGGACACATGTACACTACCACTATACTAATGCCAATATAACCTACAACACCTCCATATAGAGACCACATAGAGGGCCAACACCAGCTCAGGTATAACCTACAACACCCCCATCTAGAGACTACATAGAGATCAGACACCAGCTCAGGTATAACCTACAACACCACCTTATAGAGACCACATAGAGGTCAGACACCAGCTCAGGTATAATCTACAACACCTCCATATAGAGACCACACAGTGGTCAGACACCAGCTCAGGTCACCTTACAGTGAATACAGCACTGATCCAATATAGAAGTAACATAACCCCTTACATCCAGGGACTCACCAGAGACGTCCTATCTGAGGAGTCGTTCTCTTCTCTCACGAGTCGTTCTTATTTCCTTTTCTTCTGCATCCGTTCCACACCACCATGATGACTTGTGCCGGCCACAACTCATTCCTGCAGAAATTACACACAAATATCTTAGAATTCTCAATTTTCCAGCACCTCTTTACCCATTCCCACCTCTATACAAACTGCCCAGGGGTGGGAGAGCGGGTACAAGCCATAACTTAGAGGCCTAGTACCCTAAGGGGTTGGAGGGTGGGGAAAGGACTAACCCCCTGGTGATAATGCAGGAGTATACAGGCAGGGCCTCTTTTAGGTAGTATACAGGCAGTTAAGGCCTCCTTTAGGTAGTATACAGGCAGTTAGGGGTCTCTTTTAGGGAGTATACAGGCAGTTAAGGGTCTCTTTTAGGTAGTATACAGGCAGTTAAGGGTATCTTTTAGGGAGTATACAGGCAGTTAAGGGTCTCTTTTAGGTAGTATACAGGTAGTTAGGGGCCTCCTTTAGCTAGTGTGCAGTAAGTCAGCCCCCCCTTTAGCTAGTGTGCAGGAAGTCAGGGCCCCCCTTTAGCTAGTGTGTAGGTAGTCAGGGCCCCCTTTAGGTATTCAGGGCTCCCTTAGTTAGTCAGGGCCCCCCTTTAGGTAGTCAGGGCCCCCTTTATGTAGCCAGGGGCCCCTTAGTAGTCAGGACTCCCCTTTATGTAGTCAGGACTCCCCTTTATGTAGCCAGGGCCCCCCTTTAGTAGCCAGGGCCCCCTTTATGTAGCCAGGGCCCCCAATAGTAGTCAGGGCCCCCATTAGTAGTCAGGGCCCCCATTAGTAGCCAGGGGCCCCCTTAGTAGCCAGGGCCCCCCTTAGTAGCCAGGGCCCCCCTTAGTAGCCAGGGCCCCCAATAGTACCGAGCGCCCCCATTGTAGCCAGGGCCCCCCGTAGTAGCCATGGCCCCCCGTAGTAGCCATGGCCCCCCGTAGTAGCCATGGCCCCCCGTAGTAGCCAGGGCCCCCTTTAGTAGCCAGGGCCCCCATATTAGCCAGGGCCCCCAATAGTAGCCAGGGCCCCCCATAGTAGCCAGAGCCCCCCAATAGTAGCCAGGGCCCCCCAATAGCAGCCAGGGCCCCCAATAGTAGCCAGAGCCCCCCTTAGTAGCCAGGGCCCCCCTTAGTAGCCAGGGGCCCCCTTAGTAGCCAGGACCCCCTTAGTAGCCAGGACCCCCCTTAGTAGCCAGGGCCCCCAATAGTAGCCAGGGGCCCCCTTAGTAGCCAGGGGCCCCCTTAGTAGCCAGGGCCCCCAATGGTAGCCAGGGCCCCCCATAGTAGTCAGGGTCCCCCATAGTAGCCAGGGTCCCCCATAGTAGTCAGGGCCCCCCTTGTCAGGGGCCCCCTTGTCAGGGCCCCCTTAGTAGCCAGGGCCCCCCTTAGTAGTCAGGGCCCCCATAGTAGTCAGGGCCCCTTAGTAGCCAGGGCCCCCTTAGTAGCCAGGGCCCCCAATGGTAGTCAGGGGCCCCATTAGTAGTCAGGGGCCCCCTTAGTAGTCAGGGGCCCCATTAGTAGTCAGGGGCCCCCTTAGTAGTCAGGGGCCCCCATAGTAGTCAGGGGCCCCCATAGTAGCCAGGACCCCCCATAGTAGTCAGGGGCCCCCTTAGTAGCCATGGGCCCCCTTAGTAGCCATGGGCCCCCTTAGTAGCCATGGCCCCCCTTAGATAGTTTAAAAAAAACAAAAAAAAAACAACCAACTACTTACCTGGCTCCGGCTCCTGGTCCGGCTCCTGCTCCTGACCGGTCCCGGCCGCTCCGAGCTGCCGCCGGCTCCTGCCGCCCTGCATAGGCGGCGCGGTGAAGTGACGTCACCGCGCCGCCTACGTCAGCAGTAGGGGCCGGTGCCCGGCAGGCTGAAGGGCTAGTGCCATCAGCCTGCCAGGGAGATCAGCGGAGCGCAGCGCTAGTGGCACTGTGCTCCGCTGACACCGCGCAGACCCGGGAGTCGGGGACATTAGTCTCCGGCTACCGGGCCGGTCTCTGGGCGCTCGGGACGCAGGTCCCGGGCGTCCAGTGACCGGATGCGCGGCCGGGCCCCGGGGAACGACGGCACTGCCTCCGGGGCCCCCAGCGGCTCGGGGAGGGGGGCCCAACGGGGGATTCCCCGGTCCCCCGGCGGCCCAGTCCGAGCCTGCATATGTAGGTGATCACTTTTGAAAAAGCAGATTTGTCAGCACTGATCTTCGTTGTACAGTGACGGTTGAGGTGATGGACGGGATCTATGTGGGATACGCAGAAAATTAGTGACAGGAACAGAAGTTTTTTCTATGTAACAATACATCCGCAGTTCACAATGTGGCGTGAAGAATTCCGTTAGGACCCTAGCAACGCCCCTGGGTGCAGGTATGACTGGTAAGAAGTTACTAAGTGGGAGAGAGTAACTGGTGCAAGGGACAGACTGGTGCAGGGGGGAGAGAGTAACTGGTGCAGGGGAGGGGGGTGATAGGGCCTAGTGCAGGGGCAGGAGGAATTAGGGGGGGTGTTCAATTTTTTTGGGAGCAGGGGGGGCGCCATTGGCTGTACTTGCCTAGGGCACCAAAATGCTTTGTCCCGGCCCTGCCCACAGTGTCCATAAATACTATTAAAAAGTACAATTCACTCATACAAAACCACTATAGTAGTAATTGCTTCAGGAACTAGATTTTTTGGGCCACAAGTATGAAAACTGTCTCGGTGTAAGACTTTCTTTGTTGCCAATAGCAACCAATCAGAGCGACCCTGTCTTTTTTAGGCCTCACAAACTGTAATAAGGTAACATCCTCCTTTTACAGACCACAACTCTTTAACATGCATCGCCTCATGTGAGTAAATTTAGGCTACACAGCATTGGACAAAAAATGACCTGAAAACCAAATCCTAAAAACGTTCATAAAACTGAATCTTTTATACGCTGCCTGTCAAAAGCTGCTGAAAAAACGTCAGTTTTTGGCGTGTTTTGCATTTTTTGGCACATTTTTGTGGCGTTTTCTTGCAGAGATGCACAGCAATAGATTTGTTATGTATTTCTGCAAAAAAGTGGCAAAAAAAAAGTTCACTGCTTTACATAGACTCCAATAGTAAATTTTCTGCAACATGTTTAAAAAAACGACCAGCAAAAAAATGAGCAGAAAAAAACATTCTATGGAGATTACAGAACATTTTTACTATACAAGTCTATGGGACCTCTTTTCAGATGTTTTTTTCAGCGTTTTTAGAAAATGAAAAAACGCTGGAAAAACTAATGTTTTTCTGTGCTGTGTAGACAGAGCCTTACAGTCTTGATCTGTGCTGTGTCCTCCTCTTCTACCTGATCTGTGCAGCTGGCTGGTTATCAGCACCATGCAGAAGCTTGCATCCTGTTATCTGCTATTTTCTTATCTATGATCCTGACCCTTAGCAACTGTATTGGGATGGGGGAAGTATTACAGATTCTGCCAGGTGAGGAGACATCACAGATCTAACACTGACAGAAGGTTAGTGTATGTAAGAGTGAGTATAGTGTATGTGTGTTTATACCAGTCTATCCACTAGTTTTCTGTCTATGTGTGGTATTGTATTGTACTGAGTAGCAGAATATGAATTAAGGTTTATTTACAAAGGACTGGACCAAACCTTTAACCCCTTACTGCAGTTCCTTTTTCTTTGTATCCCTGACTTCAAGAAGTGAAAACTTTTTTTCTTTTTTCATTGACATAGCATTAGAAGTGTTTGCTGTCTGTGGAATGAGTTGAATTTTTTAATGCTGCCATTTAATGCACCATATTATGTAAAAAAAATTGTTTTGCAGGGTATAATACATATAACGCAATTGAGCTATACTTTTTGTTTTATTTTCACTTTGCAGTAAAATAAAGTTATCCTTATTTTACAGGTCAATACGATTCAGGCAATACCAAAATTTATAAATTTTTCTTAATGTTTTACTACTTTTAAAAACAAGTGCGTTCCATAAAGAATTTCACTTTATGCTTCCTTATGGGGAACAAAGCAAAATGTGTATTGTACACACTGACATTTTCCTGATTGCTATTATACTCTTTCATCTCTTGGCTATATCTTCCCTATTCTACATATTGATTTTTTTTTGGTAGGATACTTTTATTTATTGCCATAATTCTTTCATTCTGTATTTAAAATGTAATTTTTGTATTGTAATTAATACCTAAAATAAATTTGTAGTACTAATAGTGCTATGGTACTGTCTATATTACATTCATTGTACATTGTATTTTTTTCAGGGTGAGTCTATTCATAGGATTTTATCTTTTGATGCTTTCCATCTCCTAGTTATAATTTATGTCTTTAAATTATTTCAATAACTGAAGTTGTATTTAAAAGGGTTATCCAGGAATTTAATGATTCTATAGAACACTATAAGGAGCATTTATATAGAAAAGTAAAAATATTCCACTACCTTCATGTGTTTCTTTTCTTTTGCCTCCTTATTCATCTGTCATAAGATCCACCTTTTGCAGTGCAACTTCTTGGGAGTGTCAGTAGTTCTCCAGGATCTCTTTCCTACAAGTTCCAGACTGCATTGCAATCTAGAACTTCCCTCCATACACTGATAGACATTGTGCTAACATAAGTGTGTAATCCTTTCCAGCTCTGTACTTGCTGTCCTGATTATGATGATAACTAGGACTCATGAACAATTTATATTGTGTCTCCAAGAAAATAAACATATAAAAAAGGAACATGGGGCGTCATGTATGAAAACTGTCCAATAGTAAGGCTGCATTTGTTGAGTAATTGCAGCGGGGTTATTGTTAGTTATTGGCAATCCTGAAGAGATGGGCTTTCAGGTTGCTTTTGAGGCTAGTGAAAGTGGAGGAGAGTCTGATGTGTAGGGGTAGTGAGTTACAGAGTATGGGGGAAGCACGGGAGAAGTCTTGGAGATGATTATGTTAAGAGCTGATAAAAGGAGATCAGAGAAGAAGGTCCTGTGAGGAGCGGAGATTGTGTGAGGGGAGGTATCTAGATATTAAGGCAGAGCAGTATGGAGGGCAGAGGTTATGGAGAACCTTGTAGGCTGTGGTTACTAACTTGAACTGGATTTGAGGCCATGGGTAGCCAGTGTAAGGATTGGCAGAGGAGAGAGACAGAGGAATGGCGAGGAGAGAGGTTGATCAGACGGGCAGCAGAGTTGAGGATGGTTTGGAGAGGAGATATGGTATTAGACGGGAGGCCACAGAGAAGGATGTTGCAGTAGTCTAGTCATGAGATGACAAGGGTATGGACCAGCATTTTTATAGCTTAAAAGTTAAGGAAAGAGCAGATTCGGGAAATATTTTTCAGGTGTATTCGGCAGGCAGTGGTAAGGGCTTGGATGTATGGTTTGAAGGACAGAGAGGAGTCAAAGATTATCCCAAGGCAGCGGACTTGCGGAACAGTTGAGAGTGTACAGCCGTTGACTAAGATAGAGAGATCAGATGGAGGGATAAAGTAGATGGTGAAAAGATGATAAATTCAGTTTTCTCCACATCTAGTTTTAGGACACAGAAAAAAAGAAGGAGGATATGGACAAGAGACAGTCTGGGATCAAGGAGAGTAGAGAGTTAACATCCGGGCCATCGATGTAAAGTTAAGTAACATCAGTATATAGTTGATATTGAATGCCATGTGATGCTATTAGCTGACCCAGACCAAGGGCGACATGCATGATTTTTGACGCTTAATAATAGTGCAGAATGTGCCTGAATCTATGAACCCGGTCTACTGCGGGTCATAAATCAGGCACATTCTAGCGCAGAAATGACAATTCTGACTGAGGTAAACCACTTGTAAAGTGGTTTACCTGTTCCAGCAGTAATGTGCCTGGATTTGCCATATTGAAGCTATAAATCTGTAGCTTCGTACGGTTTTAGTGTGTCCCGCCTCCAGCACACCTCCTGATCTCAGGTACATTACAAAGTGCTGCAGGCGCTCTGTAATGCGCCTAATATCGGAGTGTGGACGTTTTTAAAATATAGCAAATGGGGCTAGATCTCGGCTGAAAAGACGTCAGACTTCTGGTGCAGCCCCGTTCATGCATGTCCCCGGTTCATACTTGTAAATAGAGAAGAGTAGCGGGTCCAGGACTTACCCTTGAGGGACACCAACAGAGAGCAGGCAAAAGGAGGAGGTGGTGCAAGGGTGAAAGATGCTGAATGTCCCATCAGTGAGGTATGAGGAGATCCAGGAAAGAGCCAAGTCCATGATGCCGAGGGAGCAGAGGATTTGTAGCAGGAGTAAAGTGAAAGTATTAATGTCTGTATCCCTAGTGGTCTAGGGTACTTAAGAGGTAAATGCCAGCTTCCCTTTTGGTCTATGACAGTAATGGTGTATTCACATCAGCATCACTGGTGACCTAGGGCTATGTATGTATGTTCGTATACTAGGTGGGCTGAGGCAAAAGTTAGTTAATACCAGTATTCCTAGCGGTCTATGGCAGTGAAGGGGTTAATTAAAGGAACTGCTGGTCTAGAGAAAGGGATTAAAACATTACACCCCATGGCCTAGTGCATTAAGTGGGTGGATTTGAATATCCCTGGTAGTTTAAAAGAATGAAGCGGCTAACATATGTATCCCAAGTAGTTCAGTGAAGTCAAACTGATAGATCGGTACATTTCAGCATACTCAAAAATAAACAAACTCATCGAGTCTTTATAGGGGTTTTTAAAAGAAAAATTTTAAATATAACATTACATGTAAAACCCCTAAGGAGGCAGGGGAAGGGATAAAGGGGTTTTGCCACGATGTAATGTTGACGTGGGATCCTCCAAAATGGATATTTAATCACTTTTCTAAATATATGTGATTACAAAAATTGCAGCCTGAGAGAGCTACAGGCTGCCTTACATATTGTGTATATAACCTCGAGAATCCCTATTAGAGGTTAAAAAGTGAAATATATACGGTATATATGTATATATATATATATATATATAAATATTATGTTACAGTACATCTTCTGTAATTGACAAGGTCTGATCACTACCATAATCCATGGTTCAGTACATCCAGAACTACAAAACAAAATCCTGCCCGTTCTGTGTGATTCCACAATTCTCGTCTCCTCGCTCATGAAATTAACCATGCGGCTACCAGTTACACAGACTGCAGATGAATTTCCTAAGAAACTGAAACTTTCCACCATCTGTTTTAACCAGAACAACCAGCATACAGATCTAAAAAGTTTTTAAACTTGTCATTATTTGTTTTCAAGTCGATGCTCTGAATTAATATCCCAAATAGAACAAGCATGAAAAAGGGAAAACCACCATAGCAGCGAGCAGCTATAACAGCACTGATTATAAGTCATCTGTCAGATATAATTACATGAATTGCTCTCTGTACTTTAGCTGTTACTCCTTTCAACAGTCCTGACCCTGCATGTAGAAAAAAAAACACCCCCATTACCGCCAAAAATGGAATCTGTAACACAAGGCAGGCCAAGTTACAGCACAGCCCTGGGCTCGGCTCTGTGCCAAAGCTGTGTAAATTTTCGTGAGCTGCGGCTATTTTGCCAGAAGTCTGCAATGTGTCTGGACAAGAACGGAACCCTTTTGTGAGGCCAACCCTGACCAACCAGGAAGTTCAATTGAAAAACACACACACATGCACTCACACACACAGCCTGGCATATACAATAACCTTCTTGTTTTACCTTCCAGGATCGCAGGTTTTGGCTGTTTTGTATTACACATAGCATAAGAACCAAGGAAAAGGAAATAAAACACATCCACGCAGGCTCTGAAACTGCCACTCTTGTCTCTTTGCAACTGACCTGTGTGTATTTACAGAAAACTGTGATTTTACGACTCTGAGCAAATATAGAAGAGTCGCAGCCAAGTGCTCAGGGACTGGATATTTAGTCTCTTACAAATACAATATGTTTAGCAATATTTGATGCATATCTAATACACACCAGGGCACATTAAAGCTAAGTGAATCCACGTGTAGTACGTTAAAATGCTGCCTCTTTTATCAGATGTGAGTCAAAAATGGCATATAGATATATGAGAATATCAGGAAGGTACTATACCAGGGGTGCACAACATTTTCTGGTCCAAGAACCACAGTGTTATGTTGTACTTCTCCCAGGGCTGCGTAGATCTTCAAGGGGTATTCACATCTTTATGGGAGACCAAGGGGCTGAAAGATCTTAGTTGCACATTAGGGGCTGCCAGTGATCAGAATGGGGTCCCCTGCTCTATACTCCAGAAAAAGGATAGGTCACCTATTTTCATTGTAATTTTTTGGGGGTTACAGAAGTGGCTGTTTTAGGGCCGATTCACATGGCATATTCAAGCCGAAATTGCGGGACGGATTTCGCCCGCAATTACGGCTTGAATAAGGGGCGGGGGCGCTGCCTGCCGGCCCCATAGGCACCCATTATCCACGGCGCGTTATCCCGCCGGGATAATGTGCATATCACTTTCTCCCCGCCCGCCGGATTCGCCGAGCAGGGAGGAGAGACGGAATCCATAGTTCTCTATGAGAACTGTGGATTACCGTAATGGCTGGGACGGATTCCAGCCGTATTGCAGTGCAGAACAGCACGCAATACGGCGGAAATCCGTGCCCAAAATAAGCCATGTGAACTGCCCTTTAGGAATATAACTAGAGAGAACAACACAGATATATAGCCACATCTCCAACTCATCTCCTCTTTCGGGTCTTCAACCTACCAGACATTTTATGGTATATCTTGTGAATTTGCCATAAGGGGATCGCCCTACAGTGCCCATCGTGACAGTGCCCACCATAAGGCCGTGTTCACACGGCTTATTCCCGACGGATTTGTGAGCGCAATCCGGCTCACAAATCCGCCGTGAATAAGGAGCGGGACGGGGGCGGGGCCGGAGCGCGGAGGGGGCGCCGCTCTCCGGTCCCATAGATTTGCATTATCGACGGCGCGTATTGCGCCTGGATAATGTGCATGTCACTTTCTCCCCGCCCGGCGGATTCGCCGAGCGGCTAGGAGCGACGGAATCCACTGTTCTCTATGAGAGCAGTGGATTACCGTAATGACTCACGGATTGGCGCCGTACTGCAGCGCAAATCCGGCACGCAGTACGGCGCCAATCCGCGGCAAAATAAGCCGTGTGAACGAGGCCTAACAGTGCCAGCATACATTGCTCACCATAAGGCCGTGTTCACACGGCTTATTCAAGCCATAATTGCGAGCCGGATTGTGCTCGCAATTCCGGCTTGAATAAGGGGCGGGTGCGGGGGCGCTGCCCGCCGGCCCCATAGACTTGCATTATCCACGGCGCGTATTGCGCCTGGATAATGTGCAGGTGACTTTCTCGATGCCCGGCAGATTCGCCGAGCGGGGAGGAGCGACGGAATCCCCTGTTCTCTATGAGAACTGTGGATTACCGTAATTACTGCGACGGATTGGAGCCGTACTGCAGCGCAAATCCGGCGCGCAGTACGGCTCCAATCTGCGCCGAAATAAGCCGTGTGAACGGCCCCTAACAGAGCCACTCATACATTGCCCACCATAAAACCGGACAGAAGAATGAACATGTTCTAAGTTTTCCAGACTGCCGGTGGAGTAAAAAACCGCCCAGAAGAAAATCCGTTCAGTGATGACTGTTAAATGTATTTTCTAAAGTCTATAGAGGAGCGTTTCTTGTCGGTTTTCAGATGGTTTCTAAAACTGCAAACCATCTGAAAATGTAGCTCTTTCCGTGGGGACAAGCCCTAAAAGTGCCAGTCATACATAGCCCCATAATAGTGACAGCCATACAGTGTCTGCTATAATAATGCAAGCCATATAGTACCTACCATAACAGTGCCAGCCATACAGTGCCCACCATAACAGTGTCAGCCATACAGTGCCAACCATAACTGTCAGGGACCGGTCAAGGACACACAAAGACAAGTGGGTCCTGACTCTGATCCCAGCCTCTGTCCCTGCCTTTTGGGGAACCCGACTCCTTAACAGGCCGGCCCCAACCAGAAGACTGATAGCTACACTGATATAGGTGTGACACAGACAGGACAAACAGACACCAAACAAAAAGCGTAGTCGGGCGGTGTAGTCAGCAACAGTTCGGGCAGCGAGGTACAGAGGTGTGAGACAAAGAGGGTAACTGGGGACAGTCCAAAGTTGGCAACAGTACGGGCCGCGCGGTACAGAGACGTGAGACAGAAGGGGATAACCGGGGTCCAAAGCCAAAGGTCAGGAGAGCCCAGAAACCAAAAAAGCAAATATGGCGAACTATAGGGGAACAACCTATAGCAGGCAAGGATTGAAGGAAGTGGTGGCTATAAATAGGGAAGGGGTGGAAACAGAGCAGAGGTGATAGGGAGCAGAATCTGTCAATCACTGAGAGATTAGATTAACCCAGAGAGTGCTGGAAAATTCCTGGCCACTGGCGTTGGCCAGGATTCAATTAAAAACCAAGAAAGAAGACAGTGTTTACACATGATAAAGCAAGGCCGCAGTTATGGTGGCAGCGGCCTTCGCCGACGACCAGAGCCAGATGACACGAACGTGACAGTACCCCCCCTTCTCGGATTGGCCACCGGACCCTCCTTAGGTCCCCCTGGTTTGGAGGGGTTAGCTTGGTGGAACTTTTCCACAAGTCTGGGGGCGTGCAAGTCCCTAGCTGTCACCCACACCCGCTCCTCTGGACCATACCCTTTCCAGTGAACTAGGTATTGGAGAACATTCTGAATTCTGCAGGAGTCAATTATACGCTCAATTTCATTTTCTAACTCCCCTTATATGACCACAGGGCGAGGAGGGTGAGGACCGATCACAGCAGGAATGTACCTTTTAAGTAAAGATTTGTTAAACAAAGGATGAATGCGGAGGGAAATCGGAAGGCTTAATCTAAAATATACCGGGTTAACAATTTCAGAGATAACAAAGGGACCAATAAACCAAGGCGCGAACTTAGTAGACGGGACCCGAAGGCGTAGATTTTTCGTCGAGAGCCACACCTTGTCACCGACAGCATATTCAGATCCGGGTCAACGTTTTCTATTAGCATATTTAACTTGTGTTGTTGGGCTTTTTCTAGAGTCTCGCGACTCCTAGCCCAGACTGTGCACAGTCGCTTGATGGCGGTTTTTACGGAAGAGAACTTAGATTTGCAACCTGTTGCGGCGGAGTACCTAGGGTGAAAGCCGTAATTACAGTAAAATGGAGAAAATCGGGTTGAGGAATTCTCGTGATTGTTTAGCGCAAACTCGGCCATATGCAAAAACTCACTCCACTTCTCCTGACACTCCGAAACATAACATCTAAGATATTGTTCAAGTGACTGATTAAGTCTTTCAGTCTGCCCATTAGTTTCGGGGTGGACGGCAGAGGCGACGGACCAAGAGTGGCCTCGTCGACAACAAAACACCCTCCAGAACCGTGACACAAACGGTACCCCTCTTATCAGACACAATACTGGAAGGAATACCATGAAGTCTCAGTATATGACGAAAAAATAAATCGCGAGGGTTTTGGCTGATGGTAATTTCTTTAGAGCAATAAGATGACACATTTTAGACAATTTGGTCCCACCACCACCCAAATTACCGACTTACCCTTAGAAGGGGAAGGTTGGTAATAAAATCCATAAATATGTGGGACCAAAGCCTATTGGGCAACGGGAGAAGGTGCAATAATCCTTCAGGAATTTGCCGGGGTACCTTTGCCCTGGCACAAGTTTCACAAGCAGTAACAAATTCCCTGACATCACGCTGCCACGAAGGCCACCAATAGGTACGAGACAGGAGGTATCCGGTGCCCGCGATGCCAGGATGCCCAGACAGAACTGAGGAGTGGACCTCCTCCAAGATTTTCAAACGGAGATGACATGGAACAAAGAGTTTTCCAGGGGGGATACTGGGAGGGGCCGAGCCTTGAGAGTTCGCAATCGCGGAGACTAAGTCAGCGGTAAGGGTAGCAACAACTACTCCCGGAGCGAGGATATTTTCGGGTTCCTCCTCCGAGATGTCACTTATACCAAAGCTTCGGGACAAGGCGTCGGCCTTAACATTTTTTGCCCCTGGACGATAGGTCACCACAAAATTAAACCTAGTAAAAAACAAAGCCCATCGTGCTTGGCGGGGGTTCAACCGTTTAGCATTATCAAGATACAGAAGATTTTTATGGTCCGTAAGAACAGTCACCCTATGTCTGGCCCCCTCCAGAAGGTGCCTCCACTCTTCAAAAGCCCATTTTATGGCTAGCAGTTCCCGGTTACCAATATCGTAGTTGACCTCCGCGGTGGAGAACTTTCTGGAGAAGAAGGCAATGGGTCGAAGATTAGTATAAGGTTCAGTTCCCTGGGACAGGACGGCTCCCACCCCTGTTTCAGATGCGTCCACCTCTACGACAAAAGGTTGTTCAGGATCTGGGTGGACCAAGACAGGTGCAGAAGTGAAACATTTTTTCAAGGTACAGAATGCTTGTTCGGCCTCAGGTGTCCAGGAGGTGGGGTCAGCCCCTTTCTTAGTAAGGTCAGTGAGGGGTTTAACAATCAAGGAGAAATTCTTGATAAATTTGCGATAGTAATTAGCAAAACCTAAAAAACGTTGGATCTCTTTCAAGGTAGTAGGTCTCACCCACTGTGTGATGGCCGAAACCTTTTGTGGGTCCATACTTATAGCACTAGGACTAAGTATGTACCCCAAGAACCCTATCTCCTGGACTCCGAACAGACATTTAGACAGTTTGGCGCATAATTGATTCTGACATAACCTGGAGAGGACCTCCCTTACATGATTCCGATGAGTATCATAATCCGGGGAATAGATGAGGATGTCAATGTCAGCAACAGTTCGGGCAGCGAGGTACAGAGGCGTGAGACAAAGAGGGTAACCGTGGACAGTCCAAAGTTGGCAACAGTACGGGCAGCGCGGTACAGAGACGTGATACAGAAGGGGATAACCGGGGTCCAAAGCCAAAGGTCAGGAGAGCACAGAAACCAAAGAAGCAAAGACAGCGAACTACAGGGGAACAACCTATAGCAGGCAAGGATTGAAGGAAGTGGTGGCTATAAATAGGGAAGGGGAGGAAACAGAGCAGAGGTGATAGGGAGCAGAATCTGTAAATCACTGAGAGATTAGATTAACCCAGAGAGTGCTGGAATGTTCCTGGCCACGGCATGGGCCCGGGTTTAATTAAAGTCCAGAAAGAAGAAGTGTTCACACATGATAAGCAAGGCCATTATGGGCACAGCGGCCTTCGCCAACGACCAGAGCCAGATGACACGAACGTGACAATAACATTGCAAGTCATACAATACACCCCATAACAATGGCCATCCTAACAGTGCCAGACATACAGTACCTACCATAACAGTGCCAGCCATACAGTGCCCACCATAACAGTGTCAGCCATAACATTGCAAGTCATACAGTACACCCCATAACAATGGCCATCCTAACAGTGCCAGACATACAGTACCTACCATAACTGTGTCAGCCATACAGTGCCCACCATAACAGTGCCTACCATAATATTACCAGCTATATAGCGCCCACGATAATAGTTCCTTTAGCTGTAGCCTGACAACTAAAGTCGGAGGACGGTCATTAAAGAGTTAAAAGGAACCTTTAACACCGAACATGCTATCTGATCTGCTATCAGCAGGTTACAGAGTGAGAGTTAAGGAGTCCAGTGGGTGGTGTTATCAGTGACTGACAACTATCTTTGAATGCACATTCACATAAAGAAGGCTGGCAATCACTGGCAAGACCACCCACTGGACTCCTTAATCAAAAGTAACAGACATTTAAATGAATTAATTACATGTTCTACTTTATCTTTCCCCGCAACAATATAGATCAATCTGCTCAGCTCTTTCTGCTTTATAACATGCCGACAGCATGTTCAATAACAGGTTCCCTTTAAGTATAAGAACAGAGATAAAACATATTTGTGTCCTGACAGCTGTGGGCCTCACAGAGGAGAACTAAGGGCTGCATGTGGCATGCTGTGCACCCCTGTATTATATGGAAATTCCCTTTGTCTGGCACTGCAATATGAGGTGCAGAATCACAGAAGTAGAAAAAGAAGAATGAACAAAGAACCTGTAAGAACTCTTATTTAATCTAGAATCACACATTGAATTTTTATTGCAGCTTTTTTAGCTAAACACAGGAGTGTTCCAAAAGGAAGAAAAAGTATAAGGCTACATGCACACGACAATTGTAAAATACCTTTGGATTCTGTTATAGAATCCGACCATTATTTTACAATCAGTTTCAGTTTTTTACCGCGTTTTTTTTTTTGTGCTGATTTTTGTAGACAGTTTCCAGATTTCAGCCAGCACATTAACATTGAACTGCACTCTACTCTGCCATTTTCAAGTGAAATTCAACGGATTATAGAACATGTTCTACGTTTTGTGAACGGATTTTGGATTTGGATTTTGGATTTGGAGACTACAGCTCGGATTTTCTATTGAGGTCTCTGGGGATGATTTAAAGTCGGATTTTTGCAGATTCTAGGTACTGTATCCGCTTAAAAATCTGACATTAAACTAGACCATATGTAGATATAGCCAAAAAGATTAATACTCCTCTCTTTTCTATGCCGTCTTGTATTTGGATACAATTGCACAAAGATCTGCCACAAAAAGTACATGTCCAGCCTTTATAATAAAATAGTAGTAGAATTTGTTTGTGATGTTTTATTTAAAGAGGTTTTATCATTACAAGCTTTCACAGACTTGAGCTGTTGATCTATTTTACATCTTAAAAACCAGGGGCAAGTCTCTTCCCTGTAGGCGTGCCTCTCTTGCCAGGAGGCATGTCATCATCTTTTTGTTAGCAGGGAAGGCAGGGGTTTCACTTGCCCCTTTTCCTGTATGTTACTTATGCCTGTAGAGCTGTCATCTCCAGGCTGCACAGGCTCCGTGTAACCAGAACACCTGCATTACTGTAAGCAGATCACCTGCATTGCTGTAAACAGTTAAAAACAGCCAACTGATTAAACAAATGTGAGGAATGCACTCTGCCCTCCTCCTCTCCTCCCTTTGTTATAATGCAGGAGGTAAAGAGAGGAAGAAGAGAAAGCTGAGGCATTAGTTTCACTTTCATTTCCCACAGTTCAGAGGGGAGTAAACAGAGCCAATCACAGTGCAGGGGGCGTTTCCCATCCAAGGGGCGTGCCCAACAGGTTGAATGACAATCATCAGCCCAATCCAAAAAACGTTGTGGTCCAACGACCTGCTGCAGAAAGCACAGATCACAGTTTAGCTCATATCTCTATCCTAAGTGATTTAGGAATGCAAACCAATTGCAAAAGTACATATTTTTATGTCCCCTCTTTTTAAAAGATATGATCTTTGCAGCGAGAAAACCCCTTTAACTTGTGCTTTCTTCCTAAATGATTTCTACAAAAGTTTTTTATATACTTTACTATGATGATCTGATAATCCAGAACATCTGTCAGTATTTTTGGCACAAAATAAATGAATAACCAAACATAATAAAAACAATTGTCCATAAATCCTCAAATACTTTAATGGATATAAAGATGCAACAGCTTGTGGCAAGAAAAAAGAAATCATCATTAGGCCTCATCAAAACCAAGAACAGTAGATGTAAAAGTTACAATTTTACAGCGGTTACATAGCTCTTTAACCCCTTCTCAACATTAGACGTACATGTTCACCAAGATATGGGTTCATGGGAATGGAACAATGGCTCAGTTTAGTTATGGAGGAATATGGCTCAGAAGTTGTCTGCTCCATATACACCATACGCTTGCTGTATTACAGCTGAGAGCAGCCTGCAACAGCCAGTATCAGGTAAAGATCCTGTATTGGCCATTTTTATTCCCTTTACCTCGCCTCCCCCCAAATGGAATAAAAAGTGGTCAAAAAGCTGTATGTACCCTAAAATAGCTAAAGATGAAATTACAGCTCACCCCAAAATCAAGCTGCCACACAGGTCCATAAAAAGTAAGAAAGTTCTAAAGGGGACATATATGAAAACTGTCTAGGTGCAAGACTTTCTTTGTTTCTCATAGCAACCAATCAGTGCTCTCCTTTAAATTTTTTCGACATTATATGGAACAAATGGCTCTATTTGGTGCTATGAACTTAGACCTAGACAGTTTCCATACATGAAGCCCTTTGAATCTTTTTTAAAATATTTTTTTAAGATTAGTAGTAAAACCAAAAAGAAATACACTTATTTGCTATCACCATAATTGCACAGAATGAAGTTAGCATGTAATTTAAACCAGACGGTGAACGCTTTTAAAATGAAATTCAAAATACAATCGTAAGATTGCCTTCTTTTTTCATTCCACTCGACAAATATATTTTTTAGATTGCCTAATATATTTTTAGTAGAGATGGCGAATTCCCGAAATTTGGTTTGTTATTCGCCCAATTTTCTCCCAAAAAAAAAACTTTGTTCCCAATTTCTTCGGGACGAAAACACTTAAAAAAGCCTATTTTCCCGGCTGCACGAGCCCCGCAGGGGGGCTGTAGAACGTTGTCCCTTTAAAAAGCAGAGGAAGCTTTGGGTTTTTTCTTAACAAATTTTTTTGTTTTATATGACACGCAGATACTGCCGCCCTCTTAGAATCGCTTCACCTAAAATTCCCGGGCACTTTAAGAGGGCAAAACTGATAAAAAAAGAAGGGGGGAAAGTTTCCTGTAAAGTCATGCAGCGACAGCTGGAAAAAAAAAGCTGGGGGTCAGGGGCAACATCATGATAAGTGTGGGGGGTGGCGGCGGCAGCCACACACATGAGGTCAGAGAGTGGCACAAGACATTTGGAGGTGGCAAAAAAAGGAGTAGGGCCCAAAAGGGCTCAATGAAAAGTGTGTATCCGGCATCAACACACAGCAGCATGAGGTAACAATGGCACAAGACACAGTGTGTAGGTCACGGGAGCAGCCACAGAGCAGCATGAGGTCAACATGGCCAATGCATTTGGAAGTGGCAAAAAACAGGATAGGCCACAGAGTGGGAAATGACACAGTGTGTAGGCACGGCAGCAGCCACAGCAGCACATGAGGTCAGACAGTGGCAAAAATGACATTTGGAGGTGGCAAAAACTGGATAGGCCACAAGTGGCAAAAACCATACACAATGTGATGACGGCAGGGGCAACAGATGAGGTCAGACAATGGGACAAGCAATGTGGAGGTGGGGGCCAAAACCAGTCCCTGGGAAAGATGGTTGGTGCAGATGGAGAAAAAAAGTCAGCCCAAAATTTTGGCATCGCGGGGGGGGCATCAGAAAAGTGGGTGAGGCAGGTAGTTTGAACCCAACTATTTCTCACAGTTTGGATAGGCATCTGGGTATGTAGTTTGACGCCCAAGGCATTTTGGTGTGGAAAAAACCGGCGTCCACGTCTGATTCATCTTGACAAAGGTCAGTCTTCCATTTTTCCCGTGGGCAAGTGGGTTCCCCTTGGGTAACGATGGCCCCCGGCACTGAAAACCCGCCCCTGTGCCACACTACTGGCCGGGCAGACACTTCTCCACTGCAAACTCGGCAATTTTGCGGCCACACACCGTTTGGTTTGCCCGTATCCAGGGATGTTCTAACGGGTGGCAGGTGCTTTCCAATAGGCCACCCCCTTTTGGGTTTCGGGGTCTGCCCCGGGTCCTGCTGCTGTGTGCTGCTGGCGACTCCCCTCCCACTAGGGGTGAAGGAAGCTGCTCATCAGGACCCCAACTTGGGTTTTCTGCTGAGGGAGCGGGTATGCTCTGACCCCCCCACCTTCCCCCGGCACCCCGCGGCAGTAGTACGGGAGCTGAAAAACCCCCCCCGTCGCCCTGTCAGAGGAGGGACGATGCTGCACATGGGCAGCGGCCAATGACTACGGGGATTTCCCTATTGTATTTTTATTTGTCCCCCCTCTCAATAGCTGGAAAAAAAGGCTCCCTTTTGGACCCCTACGAGGGGCAATAGGGTGGAGAGAAGAAGTCATCCCTTGCCGGTTGCCCCGATATTGGGGTGTCACTAGCCAGGGGAAATCAGCATCTGTGGGGCCCTCTGCACAAGTTATCCGAGGGGCTCCCTGCCTCCATCTCCATGTATCTGCCACGGTGCTTTCGGGGATCTGCCCTTTACTTCCTATCTCCATCTACCTCCTCCAGCGCTCCCGCTCCCTCCTCTCTTGTTTTCCTGGGTAAAAACCCCAATTTTTACCAGACAATGCTTCTGCTCCAATGTCCTCCTCCTCCTCCCCCATTTCAGTCCCCAGGACTCATGTGGCCACAGATTAGTCGCCACTCTCCAGTCCCCTGCCCAACAGATTTTTCAGCATCTGTTCCGACATGAAGCAGGGGAATGACCTTTCCCCCCGTAGTCCTGGAAAAGACAAATAACATGGCCTTCGAATGCCTCAACAAAGGCAGGTGTCACGATGACCCACTGGCCATCAAAGTTACACAGGGGAGTACTCCTGCCCCGCCGGATCACAAAAAATCGTTAATGGCCTTTTCTTTCTACAGTGGCCCCAACATGTGCACCCCGGGAAAATTCCAACGGGTGGAAAATCGCATATCAATGTTTTGGGGGGCCCGTTCCCCCCTGCCCCAATTCGAGGGGGGGTGTACCTGGCTTTGTAGGAATGGATGAAGTGCATGCACAGTTTCCTGGCCATTTTCAGAATCTTCTGAAGATCGGTGGAAGACTTCGGGAACCTTTTCAAAACCAAATTTGAACACGTGCGCCAGCGGGGCGCAGGACCTCCTCCTGGGGAGGGCAACCCATTTTCCTCCCATTTCCTCACCATGGTTAAAATTTTGCATTTTGGCGCAGACAAACCCACACATCGATTTCTTGCTGCATGACGCGGGAGCATTCCCCCCCTGTGTAACTTCGTTCGCCGGGGCAATCCAGGTAAGAATCGGGACACCCCGTGCCCTACACTGGTATGTGGCATCTTTTGGAGGTGAGATGGTGGGGAGGGGGAGGAGGCGGACATTGGCGCGAGCCGCAGTTTGACAACGTGGAGGGGGAAAAAAACGGCGTCCCTGTCCCAAATTGTTGAGTCCCGGGCCGGGAAGCACATTCACCCGTGGGCCCGTAAAGACATGTACTGGGGCCCCGACCGTGTTACGCTCCAACATCCCCGCTGCCCCGGCACCCTTTGGGAAAAAACCGATAAGCTCAAGATGGCCCACCTTCTGTTCTAAATTTTTGAAAATTTGGAAAGCCTTTTTGGAAAAGAAATTACGGCTTGGGAAATCTCCCTCTTGGCTCGGGACAAGCCCTTGTTTTTCTGAAAAGGTGCAGATCCACCCTTTGGAAAGGGGGGACTGCAGCACCAACAAATTGATAGGAATACGTCAATTTTTTCACCTTAGGGTGGTTTTTACAATACTTTGCTCTTTTGAAATCGCCTCCTGAACAAAGCGGGCGCCATGAGTAGGAGGAGCAGGAGCAATCTGGACCGGGAGATGATGTCAAAGAGAAAAGCTCCCCTGCAAGGTGGTGAAGCCTGACTGGCTGCAATGCCATGGGGCACTGGGCTCGCTGTGCTTTTGCTGCGGCGGCAGGAGGACCACCACATCTGAGCCACGTTTTCCCCAGGTCACCGATTGGTGACGCGCGGGGTTTGACGCGGGCCGTGGTGCCAACAAGCTCCCCTGGCCCCGCTTCACTTTCTGCTTACAGTTTCACATAACCCAAATTCGGCCCCTCCGGTGTCTTAGCAAAGAATGCCCAAAAACCGCCGAGTATCGGATTTTCCCCCAACGCCCCACTGAGTGACTACGCCACCCGCTGCCTCGCTAGCCCCTGTTCGTACTTTCTTGGAACTGCAACGGGGTTTTTTTACCCCCTGGCCGCTTGGCTCCCGACCTCCACGCGCTATCCGCTGACCACGGCCACACAACCCACTTGCGGCTGGGCCCCCGCCTGAACCCAAGCTACCCCCTTTCTCCTGACGTGAGAAGCCCTTGCCTCCCCCCGGCTCCCAATGCACCGGCTACATCATCATCTATTTGTGTTTCATGTCACTTGTCCTATCCCCGGTCTTGTTGTAGAGAATGACCCCTCAAACATGACCCCCCAGCCACTCTCAACACTTACATCTATACAAAAAATTGAGCCACCACAAACACTAGCTTTGTACGTGTTACAAGGGGTGTTTTTTACGCCACACAACAAGAGATAACTTTTTAATTTAACCCTTTGTTGTGAATTAGGCTACGGGAAAAATGTATATATTTTGGCTGTAAAAAAATGAGGTTTTTGGAGTCACCACAGCTGAATAACAACGCTTTTTTAACCCCCGGATTAAATTGCACCAAAGAATTGACCACCACAAACTATAGCTTTGTAGCGTTTACAATGCGGTTTTTTTTACCCCCACCAAAAAAGAGATAAAATTGCAATTAACCTTTGTTTGTGAATTAGGCTACAGGAAAAATGATATATTTTTTGGCGGTGAAAATAGGGTTTTTTTGGGATTTTACCACAGCTAAAAAACAACGCTTTATTAACCCCTGGATGTAAATTGCGCCAAAGAATTGACAGCCAAAAATGAAGGGTTTTTTGTATTGTAAAAACGCTGTTTCTTAAAGAATATAACGGGAATTGCTTAGATCCCCCTTGGGATATTCAATGTGCTGTGAGCAATGATTTAAAGTAATGCGCTGCAGTGGAACCCCACACTGGATTTCAGATCCAATACCCAAACAAAATCATAAAGAACTTTAAGAAAGCAGTCTCTGAGACAACTGAGACCCCCCACAAAAAAATCGCTGTATACAAATATTTTTCATAACAATCAGCCGGGGCGCCCCTTTCCCCTGATCGTACAGTGAGAGGGTGTGAGAACAGCTACGCTCGGACTTATATAGGCGGTGACTCACGAATCCCCCCGGTCTTGATTTGGTTTCATCTCTGCACATGTATCGGCATGCCCTTTTCCCCCCGGGTTCTTTGCCCCATGTAACGCCATGTTCGCCCATTTATCAATGAAAAAGCACACTTGTTAAAACCCGAAGTACCCCAAACTTTGACTTCTTCAGAACCGAATTTTTCCCCTAAAATTTCAAAACAATTACTTGTTAGAATCAATTCGCCCTCTCTAATTATGATGCAATAATAATAGAAAATAGTCTAGTAAAAATTTCTAAATATATTCAAAAATTTTAAGCCAACCCCATGTTTTCAAATGGCATAAAGTCATACTGAATTTTCCCTGTGATAGCACTGGAACTCTTGGGGATGCCCCTCAGGCATATTTGCGGGTGACTTCGGAGCTAATTGTGCTGCGTCCCCAAAAAGAAACCCGCAAATAGGGTAAAATCATAGCCTCATGGGGAAAAAAGTATAAAAACGGTTTTTTTTGCCCATTCCGGCGAAAAATGCATAAAAAACGTGAGCAATGTGATTAAAGTGCCAAAAAAAGTGTTAGGTGCATTGTTCGCAAGATTCAACATTTTTTTAAGGGTTCAACATGAGGGGGGGTTCGGGGGGCGTTCTGGGGGTGTTATAAGACTTGGCCCCCCACACGTATTTTAGACACTTTTAAAGAAGGGGGGGTCGGGAAAACTAGGCGCATTACTGCTCGAACAGGCAGACCTATTTCAATGGGGGGCGAAGTGTGAAGAGTCGAAGTGGAGCTAGATTTGCTGTTAGGACAAAAAATTTCCAATATTTCTCATCTTACACCAGTACAATAATAAAAAGTAATTTATGATAATTATCAAATCATTATTTAAATTTAATAAAAAAAAGGTTATCATATAAATTTAATATAAAACATATAAACCTCAAAAAAAAATATCCTTATAAAATCATTTAAAAAAAAAAAATAGAATTAAAAATAATTTTCATTAAATAACCCAAATGATGTGTTGTTCAATTTTTAAAATTTTTAAATTTTACTACTTAGATTTTCAGATTTTTTTTGCTGCTCCCCCTTTATTCTACAACGCAGAAGCCCGACAGCACGATCTGGCGGGACATGTGGTTCCCAACAAGTCAAGCAAGTTTTATTCACTGTATCTATTTTAAAGACTTTTCTTTTATTTTCCCGTTTGCCTCACACATGTTTAACGCATACTTTTCGCCTAATTATATAATGCACCAAACCACAGGCGGGGACTTTAGAAAACCCCTTTTTGAGCCACAAAAAACATTTTATACATTCGGTGCAATTACACGAAAACGAGACAGGATAATTCACTTCGAAACGTCTTCTTTCATACATGTCTCCCATAGAGTACTATGATTTCCCAGCGTAGTCCCCGCAATTCCTGTGAATACTTGTCTCTGTCTGCTCTTCACAGCTGTTTATAACTCAGTACAAGTATAACAATATACAGTAACCATTGACTATATACCCTAGTGGTTTTCTACGGGAATAGATTTTTATTACATTATCCTAGCCAAAAAATAGGGGTCCATGTTCAGAAAAATGAGCTACACGAACATTAAAAACAGGTATCATAAAAGTGGGGGAATGATTATCATCAGTATCACCAAAGGCTCCTTTTTGGGCATGGAAAGGCATGGAATCTAAGCTTTTGGTTTCATAGCGTTTAAGTTCCATTTGGGAAACCCCCGTTTCTTTTTTCCCCAGGGGAAAGTGGAACAAATAGCATTTTAAAAACAGAACCACAGGAAAACCCGAAAATGCCATTGTAATCAAAAAGGCCTTCGGGAGCTGTTGGTGTCCCGTTGTAAAACAGATCCCTTTTTCCTTTTTTTTTACCTCGTGATGAAGGTTCCAAATGGAAATCTGTGCAGGTGAACCAAACCTAATTGGGAAAACAGAGGACATTTTTTCCACTGCTTTATTTTGCAACAGTCCCTTTGAAGATGTTGTGTCTTGTGCAGTAATTTAAATTTCTCAATGTTGCCTTCGTTTTATTTTAAGCTGGTAAAAATACTGTCATTTATTTTTTATTTTCTATTGTCTTAAGCATGGTCTTTACAAATTGATGGTGTTTTTACCCATTTGATCCAAAAATTGTTTATTTATTAGTGTTAGTGCTAAATTTGGTTCTTGTATCAGGCTTTACATTTACTAATACACAAGAAATTTTTGTTCTGCCCAGTTTTATCTTAAAAGTTGTCTTTTTGTAAATGTTTGGGGTTTTCTATAGGGAAAGATTTTTTTAATCATACAATTAAAAATTTTGATGTTTGGTAAAAACCATAAATACAGTTTTGCCCCTTTTAAATTTTTGTATTGGTAAAAAAGGGGACACAGCTGGAAAACCACAAACTACTTTCCCCTGTTATGAGAAATGGGTTTCATGAGGAGTTGTGGCTGGGTAATCTTTAAGTATATTTTGTTGAGTAGAATATGGCCCCCATATTTTTGACTGCCTATTTTTTGCTTAGCTAAATGGTTTTAAAAAACTGGAAAATAATACAAATATATTTAAATCAGGTATATTTTCTAAGATGCACTAAGTAGAAAAAAAATTTCATGGACACACAGACTTTATATTAGGACATACAGGCATCATAAAGGGGGTCCCGAACCCGGGAAGAACAATTTCTATTCCGGCAGACTCAAAGACCATCCTATGTAATTACATGTACACCACTGAATAACTGGCATGTGAAAGTATATTTTTGGGCTTGTAATCTCATGTGAAATGAGCTGTCTATTGAGATATCACGTTTAAGATGGAGTTGGTCTCCCTCATTGTGACTATTTGAAACTGAATATTTGACTTGTCTCTTACTTTCTTACATCAAGCAAACCTTTCCTCATTAGATGCATGTAGGGAATCCCCTGGTTTTCCATCTCTCTTGGTACTGCAATAAATTAAAATCTTACGGGGTTTTGGATCTAGTCCAAATTACAAAAGAAGGCCATATTTACCGCTACAGGGGCAGGTACAAAATCCTTTCCCCAAATTAGGGGCGAAAAAGCCCCACTGCCAATGGAGCAGTTGACCCTGTGCAAAATTACTGGGGAAACCCATCACTCACACACCCAACTTTACATGAGGCGAAGCAATTGCTTAGTATTGGGGCAGGTTCTCAGGGCACTATTTTCCCATGTTCTTTTCCCAGCGTGGCATTACAAGAAAACGACCTGGAATGCCAAGCCGGATTTTGCGTTGGCCACTTTATTATCATCGGGGCGTAACATTTTGGCATATCATTAAAGCGGCGTAATTTACACATGTATAATTTAATCTAAACAACGATGCTGATTTTACATAGGGCACAGTGTAAGTCACTTTACACTCAGTTTGGACCCTGGTTCTGGGCATGGAATCCACGCTCAGAATAAGCGTCCAAACCCGTTGTGTGAACATACTCTCTCTCATACTTGCACATAGACCAATGCAAGAGCAGATTGAAAACCATGCACACCAGGATGCAGAAGAATCAAAGTACCATATAGAGGAGAAATTTCAGATGTGTAAAAATACTGGGAACAACCTTTCACACCCCATGGTGCAGACACACGTGACTGGATTACTGGCAAGTTGTAGAAGCCTTATCAATGTTAGTTATGATGCTAAGCAGACTTTTCCCACTGAACAGTAGATGTGTGAGTCTTTAGCCCAAAAAATTCCAGAAAAACTAAATTTGCAGCATTTTTTCTCAAAAAGCAATATGTGACACCAGCCTTGGGGGGGAATTTTTAAAACACCATTTTTGAACACATGCTTCTGCAGTTTTTGATGTATTTTTTCAGTTAAAAACCAGAAGTAATTCCAGAAAGTAGATTGACAGCAATGTTTAAATATAAAGACAAACAATAAAATGTATGGAATTTATGTGTCAATATTGAGGTGCAGATTGAAATTTCTTGGACCAAATACAAAACCTGCAACAGGGTCCCTAACCTTCCACATATCATTTTTAAAGCTACTTTCCTCCACTCAAATGTTAGGACTGGTCAGAATGTTTTCTGTACTGGACTGAGACTGAACTTAAATGGGTTGTATAATTTCAGTAAATGGTCTTCAGAATAAGGGACAGTGAAAAAAAAGCAACTTTGCAATTGGATGTCATTTGCAAAGCTGTCCTGTTTTCACAGTGTCCCTTATCTTCATTTTCTGTAAACACTGTTCCCCGTGTCGGTCGGATCCCTTCTCCTTTCAAATTTTTATTGGCTGTCGGTTCTACTAATTTTACATTCTGTTCGGCCCCCGATCGTATTCACGGGAGTGCGCATTCTTGCCTCTCTCACTCAGAAAAAGGGGGCCCGGGAAGGAATTTCCACTTTTAAGCCACCAGCTCCTCAGAGACACTGCAGCTGCTTTTACAATCAGAAAACGCAGAATTGTGCCTCGGTGCCTAATGTTTCCTGCGTGTAAGGGGCCTGGGAACAATTTCACTCTATACAGCTAGCTGCTCCTCAGTACACTGCAACAGCTTCTACAATCAGAAAACAGCAGAATTGTGTCTCAGTAACCTTGTGTAAACATAGAAGGGAGACGATCCATGCTATGGAAAAGTTCATAGAAGACTGGATTCAACTACAACAAACCTCCAGTGCTCTGATTTCATAAAAAAAG
>JAODAL010035204.1:0-43230 GCA_025379985.1 Phyllomedusa bahiana | reverse complement strand
CAGGGGGGTTTTTGGGGGCCCGGGCAGGTATATAAATTTCCCAGTTCAATAAAATGGGGGTTGAAAGACTCTTTTTCCCGGATTTTTTAAAATGTGGGGATCAGCAGGTTTGGGGCTCATCTGTGGCACAGGACAGGTATACTCCAATGTCCAGTTCAACTAAAATGGTGGTTGAAAGACTCCTTTTTCCGGCACTTTTTAAATGTGGGGGTCATGCAGGTTTGGGGCTCATGCTGTGGCCCAGGACAGGTATAGTCAATGTCCAGTTCAACTAAAATGGTGGTTGAAAGACTCCTTATTACGGCACTTTTTAAATGTGGGGGTCATGCAGGTTTGGGGCTCATGCTGTGGCCCAGGACAGGTATAGTCAATGTCCAGTTCAACTAAAAATGGTGGTTGAAAGACTCCTTTTTGCGGCACTTTTTAAATGTGGGGGTCATGCAGGTTTGGGGCTCATGCTGCGTTCCAGGACAGGGATATTCAATGTCCAGTTCAAGTAACATGATGGTTCAAATCATACTGCCTTCTGGCACTTTTTAATTTGTGGGTGATGCAGGTTTAAGGGTCAGGCTGTGGTACAAGACAGGGATAGTAAATGGTCTGTGACTTTTTTTCTGTGACTTTTATAACCTAAGTGTGTTGCCTAAGATGTAGCACGTATCCATTTGACTGTTGTGGATGTTAATTTCAGCTTCTCCAGCCTTGTTTGGGTGTAATAATGAAGGTGTTGTTGCTCTCCCATAGACTTTAAAGGTCATCGCGCATAATCGATGCTCACTATCGAAAAACCTTATCGATAGCGGCCGACTATCGACTATCGATTGATCTCGATAGCCAACGCAATCGCTCAACACTAGTCACTGGATCTCTTGAGTGTGATACAGAGCCGTGTCCTGTGTGTCGAGACTTATAAAGCTGCTGATCCTCTGTCATCAAACAGCTAATTAGAACTTTGCAGTCTATAGAGACAAAAAGAAAGAGTATAACTCACCACATGAGTATTATAATGGCAGTATGAATGTCCGTGTGAGAGTTAATCCGCACCAGCCTTTTTTCGTCAGGGATATGCACTCCGCACCGCACGAGATCCAAAGTCTCCCTGCCTGAAACTCCAATAGCACAAATATAGCACAGATGAAAAGGAACCAGCGGTAACGTGCGCAAGAAAAGTAGATTTATTTGTTAATCCAGTGTTGCAAGATACAAACAGCAATGAAACCAACGCGTTTCAGGCTCGGCGTTATGAGCCCTTGTTCACGGTTACAAATCCATAATGGTAGCTGTAGTGCTTTATAGTAAAAGAAATGGGAGGATCCATGTGTTGACGAAACGTCACTTCCTACTATTTAAAAACATAGGGCGACATGTATGAACGGGCTTTACGGCAGTTTTCTGGCGTACACTGCGCCTCCCAGCCCGAATCCCGCTGTCGGACGCAGCGTTCGCCACTTTCGGCTGCGGTCCGCATGAAGGGGCGGGCAGTGGGCGTGGTGGGGCGCGGTGTAGGCGTTCCGGGGCGGGACGCGGCGCGCACGTATAGTCCGAGGCATGTACCATCGCAGCTTGCCAAATCGCGGCGCTCGGCAGCTCCGACAAGAAGACCAGGTTTTTTTTGGTGTAAATCCTCCGGCAGAGGCGAAGTGAAGCAGGATCCGAACATGCGAAGAAGCGGATCGAAGATCGCGACAGAAGTCTCGGCGCTCCGCTCCGTGCAGCAGGAGTATGAATAGGAAAAAATCGCCTTTATAAAGGCGGAAAACAGTGTCAGAAGAGAGCTGCACGTAAAAAATACACATAATAAAAAAAAAACATCACTTTTCCAAACTCTAGAATGGAGCAATATCAACAAATATGATATTGCAAGTTGCCGGAAAGACAGTAATTCAAAATCTGAAAACCTATTCTCATTGGTCGGCAGAAACCGGCCAATCAGAATCGGAGCGACAGTGAACCATTAAAAGTTATGGGGAAGAATTGACCAATCAAAATCCCCGGCGGGATAATTCAAAATACAGTAAAAATGCTGAAAAGAACTGATTGGCTGAGCTAGCGGAGTCTCGGCTAGCTCAGCCAATCAGAATAGGAGCGACAAAGTCCCATTCTAGCCTATGGAGAAGTGTAGACCAATCACAATCCAGGGCGGGATAATTCAAAATACAGTAAAAAGACAGAAAAAAGCTTATTGGCTGAGCTAGCGGGGGCTTGGCTATCCCAGCCACTCAGAGCGCAAGCTACTTCTCCCATTATACTTATGGAGAGATGAGCGCACTCAAATCTCGGCGCTCAGCGCCGCGCGGCATGAAGTATTAATCAACAAATTATTTTTATACAGTGTAAAACATTTCAGATAAAGACCAGAACACTTCTTTAAAAATAAAGGAGTTAAAAACCCGAACAACGCGTTCGTCGCCGAGACCGGCGCTACATAGGGAATTGCAATAGAGAGAATTGCCGGGAAAGACAGTAATTCAAATTTGTAAAGCTATTCTCATTGGTCGGCATAAACCAGCCAATCAGAATAGGAGCGACAATGTCCCATTAGATCCTATGGAGGAGAATTGACCAATCAGAATAGGAGCGACAGTGGCCCATTCTAGCCTATGGAGAAAAATGGACCAATCATATTCAAAGGCGAGACAGTTCAAAATACAGTAAAAAGGCAGAAACGAGCTGATTGGTTGAAGCAGCGGGGGCTCGTCCAGCTTAGCCAATCAGAGCGCGAGCTGCTTTCTCATAGAGTTCTATGGGGAATCGAAATTTAAAAGAGGCGCCGTAATTTGGACCAATGGGAGAGCGAGCGACGCTCCTATGGGTTTTCTAATGCAATCTGGTATAAAACTGTACATGGCTGAAATCAAATTATAACACTACAGAAGTTGTGCCGATGTGTATATAAAAGGAATACTAATATGTGGCTAACGAAATAAAAATTTTAAATCAAGAAAATCATGCTTATTTCTTTATTTTCGATGCACCCATACTATTGATCCTTGGCTAACGAAAATAAAGAAATAAACATGATTTTATGGACTTTTTTTTTTTTTTTGGTGTAAACTTCCCCATAGGCTAGAATGGGACTTTGTCGCTCATATTCTGATTGGTCTAAACGTCTCCATATCCTAGAATGGGACTTTGTCGCTCCTATTCTGATTGGCTGAGATAGCCAAGCCCCCGTTATCTCAGCCAATCAGCTGTTTTTAGCATTTTTACTGTATTTTGAACAGTCCCGCCGTGGATTCTGATTGGTCAATCCTGCCCCATAGGTTTTAATAGTTCAGTGTCGCTCCTATTCTGATTGGCCGGTTTCTGGCGACCAATGAGATAGGTTTCAGAAATTGAAATACTGAAATTTCCCGCCATTTCCAATATCATAATTCTTGACTTAGGATATTGGAAAGTGATTTTGTTTTATGTAATTTTCATTTTTTAATGTTTCAGCTCTTTTCCTGAGAATGTAGAACGCCTTTATAAAGGCGATTTTGGATTTATACTCCGCACCGACATGTGGAATGATTTCTCGCCGCTCCAGCCTGTCTCGCATCGGAACAGATTTTCGGCGCAGTCCCGCACGGCGCCTAAGTCCCGCACTGCGCCCCACACACTGGCGAGGCGCGGCGGACTTTTCCCCGCATGTATGAGGGCACTTCCTCGGACGGCGAATCTTCGGTGCAGCGTCGCACAGCGCCCATGTCCCCGCACTGTGCCCCACGCACTGGCGAGGCGTGGCGGACTTTTCCCCGCATGTAGGATCGCACTACCTCCAGCAGACAATCTCAGACGCAGACTTTACATGATATGTATGAGCGCGGCCCGTCCCCGACATAAATCAGGCGCAGATTTCGCCGGGAAACTGGCGGAAAACGGCGCCTCGACCCGGCGAGCTTCATACATGTGGCCCATAGTATCTTCCCATTGATAAACATAGTTACATATACAATGCCTTATGTATTCATGTTAGAAAAACTTTATGTTGTTAAACTATACAAAAGATAAATATATTTTAGTGCTTAAACAATTTTAATGTATATAAGACAGGTTATTCCTGTAGTTTAAGCCGTTCGGAGCCCTGGACTCTAGTTCACATATCCAAAAAGCCTCACATATCCAAAAAGCGGACCGCATGTTCCCAGTCACCTCCTTGGCTGGGTTTCTGTACCCTTTCTATTGCATAATAAATAAAATTCTCTGTGGAGCCAGCATGTTCCTCTGCAAAGTGTCTCGCTGCACCTGAATGTGTGCTGCTTTCTCTTTTAATATCTGCCAAATGTTCTGCTATTCTGATTCTGATTTTTCTTATTGTGCTTCCCACATATAACTTATCACAAGCAGTACAGTGTATTATGTAGATTACGTGGTCAGAGTCACAGTTAATAAAAGTGTTAATCCTATATTGCTTGCTCCCATTAACCATTCCTGTAAAGCTGTCAGGTTTTTTTGTGTATTTACACATCCTGCATGTATTTTTTCCGCAAAAAGACACAACTAACCCAGGTTAATAAAGGACTGAGCACCCATCCCAATGTAATTACTCAGTATCTCCTCAAAAGTCGAAGAAACAAAACCACCTATAGAGAATACTTGATTAAAATACAACCTTTAATATATACACCTTAAAAATATACAAGCTCTATCTATCCCTACACCAAATACACAAAAAATTAACTAATTCCCTACCTACCAAAAGGGGAACCCGTCCCAACAAAAGGACGACCCCTACTGGAACCTAAACTGCTCTACCGTCCCTAATTTGCCCTATATGCAATGTATTACTGGACAAAAAGTAAAGGATAAATGGAAAATGCAATCAGGCAATCTCGAAAGTAGTTTATCAAACTGTACCCACTCTACACATTTGTTACACAGAGGATACAGGGTACATATAAGACGCCTATATTAAGGCACAATATCCTGTAGATGATATAATATACATATGTTAAAGTGATTGATCAAACTATACACACATACCCACTAGATAAATTTTTTATGCACAAAATGCAAATGCGCCCATATTGCTACACATTAGCCAACGCGTTTCCTCCCATGGTGGCGGGATTCATCAGGGCAGAATCACATAGAGGCGCACAGAAAACGATGTCAAATATAGAAATATATGCATCCGTATCAGCACTATAATAGATAGTCAGACAGGGGTATATAGCAAATCATATAGGTAATACCATCCTATTATCTCAATACATTACCACTCCGATGTTATTTGGCAGATAAGTAATGGTCAACTTCTCTGGTAGGAAGGACAAAAAATTAATGTGAATACTCACTTTAAATAGCGGGCCATCAATCAACTTCCTAGCGCGCGTTCCCCCGGAGCCGGATGTAAACAAACACACATCCGGAAACATCCTGGACCGGATGTACAAAACACACATCCGGACGCACCCGGAACCGGATGTACCCAAAGACCACATCCGGATACTTCCCTGCACGATACCTCTGATGTGCATGCGTGATCCGAGGAAATCTCCGTTCGTAAGTGCAGGTTGCGCTTCTCCACTACGCATGCGCCGCACATCGTAGCGCAGTCACTAGTCTACGTCACACATTTTAATTACGCACACGCTGCCTCACAGAGAACGGCCCGGCGTGCGGGTCACAGAAATCAGATAAATAGATCCTAGCAAAACCGTCCGCTAGAGACTAACCTATTATTATACAGACAGATAGATGTATAAATGATATTTTATTTTATTCTCCAAAGCAACGCCAGGCGAACTAGATAGCCAAAGGACCAAGGTGTAATGTTGGCTACATATGATAAAAGATCTCCTAACACTGTTACAGCCTTTTCATTCACCAAAATTACTTCAAAGTAAACTTATACTGATAACTACATTAGTCAGTGAGTCTCACCTATATGAACTAGTTTGGGTGTAGGAAGCAGAAGAAGAAGGGGAAAAAAAAAAAGAAAAACAACCACAGATAAGACATGATAACTATAAAAATAGATAAGTCCCATCAACTTTCGATTTAACTGATGAATGGTAAAAACGATATAGTTTCATTAAGACCATTGGGTTTTAGAGTTTTTAGTTGGTACGTCCAGAAAGTCTCCCTCTGCAGGATCTTTTTTTCATAGTCACCCTGACGACGATTCGGGGACACAACTTCTAATACCGAGAAGAAAAAATTTGTAACGTCCCCTCCATGCACCTCTACCATATGGCGTGCTACTGGTGAATCTCTTGCATGTTCAATGTCTCCTACATGCTCCAAGACCCTACGTCTCAGTTCCCTCGACATCTTACCTACATAAGTAAACGGGCAGGTACATGTACATCGGTATATGACCCCTTTCGTTTTGCAATTTACAAATGCCTGTAACTTATATAGTTTACCAGTCTTATAATCTGTGAACCCTTTACACACCTGAATATATTTGCACGCTTTACAACCACTGCACCGAAAAGTCCCCATTACTGGGACATCTAACCACGTTCGAGTAGGTTTCGGTGGTACAAAGGGTTTAATTAATAAAAGGGAGTTTGATTTTCTCTTCCCTAAATATCCCCAATTGGCAACCTTCAAGGGCTCCCTAAAGTCCATAAGGGTATGACACCCTTGAGGTGTAGACCAATCGTCTCGGGGATTGGCAATTTAACCCAAAACCTAGGCACATATCTTGACCAGATCCTACGTCCTTTTGCTCTGGCTTTACCATCTTACTTGAGAGACACCACTGACTTATTACAGAAACTGGAGGATGTGGTGATTGAGGAAGAGGTGCTACTATGTAGCATAGATGTAGAAGTTCTTTACAGCTCGATCCCACATCAGGATGGCCTACGGGCTCTTGAATTTTTTCTGTCCACCAGAAGTCAATTTCTGCAGCAACATAATGAATTTGTGGTTTCATTAATGAGCTTTGTCATTACCCACAATTATTTTTTATTTAATGGCCGCTTCTACCACCAGCTCAGGGGCACCGCAATGGGTAGCCCTCGCGCACCCACATATGCGAATCTGCTCCTGGGCTGGTGGGAGAGCGCCATTGTTTTTTCTGAGGATTTTGATTGTTTTAGTCGGTGTATCGCCCTGTGGGGGAGGTACATCGATGACGTTATCATTATTTGGACAGGCTCTAAGGAACTATTTTGCTCCTTTGTGGAAAAATTTAATATCAACCCGATAGGCCTCAGGTTCACCTTTGAGGTAAATTCTAATCATCTATGTTTCTTGGACCTTATGATAAAGAGAGGGCATAATGGCAGATTAGAAACCACGGTGTACAGAAAACCAACAGCAGGGAACAGCCTGCTGAGGTGGGACAGCTCTCATCCACATCCGCTGAAAAGTGGAATCCCCAAGGGTCAGTTCATTAGAATCCGGCGTAACTGTTCGCATCTGGCATCCTATAAGAAGGAGGCGGAGTCTCTAACTAACCGCTTTCAGGAACGAGGGTACCCAAAAAATGTCCTAAGAGATGCATACCATCAAGCATTGTCAATTGGCAAGAGATGGAGATGTCTCACCATCTCTTGCCAATCTCTTTATGGCTTGGTGGGAGCACCAAGCCATATTTAGTGTACATAACGCTTTTGCTAAAAGTGTGGTCTGGTATGGGCGTTACATTGATGACCTCCTATTAGTGTGGGAGGGAGATGTGGCATCCATACCAGACTTCATTTCATATGTCAATGACAACCCCTACAACTTACGTTTTACATACCTGATGGAAAAAACAAAAATAGCTTTTTTGGACATATGTTTAATGAGTAATGAAGAGAAAAATACAGTAGAAACTACTATCTATAGGAAACCCACATACGGCTGTTTACTGAGAGCTGATAGCTGTCATCCAGTACACACAGTGAATGCCATACCCCTAGGTGAATACAATAGAGCAAAACATGCCTGCACTGATACTAGGGAATATGAAAAAAAAATTTACATTATCGACCGAAGATTGAAGGATAGGGGTTACACAGACAAACAAATTAAACCAGCAAAAAGAAAAATGTTTGATAAAACACAAACTCAATTATTAGAGAATTCCAACAAAGATAAAAAAAATTTAAAAAATAGTATATTCTACTGTTTATAGTCAAGAATTTAACCAAATAAAAACAATATTCTTCAAAAATATTAATATTCTCAGACATGATCCCATATTTGCACAAATAATAGATGAAGGAGTTCAGATGGTAGCAAAAAGAAATAAAACTATAGGTGACAATGTATCCTCTAGCAGCTTTTCCACTAGACAAAAAGGTGATACATGGTTAACTTTAAAAGGTTTTTTTGCTTGCGGAAAAAATACATGCAGGATGTGTAAATACACAAAAAAAAACTGACAGCTTTACAGGAATGGTTAATGGAAGCAAGCAATATAGGATTAACACTTTTATTAACTGTGACTCTGACCAGGTAATCTACATAATACACTGTACTGCTTGTGATAAGTTATATGTGGGAAGCACAATAAGAAAAATCAGAATAGCAGAACATTTGGCAGATATTAAAAGAGAAAGCATGCCCACATTCAGGTTCAGTGAGACACTTCGCAGAGGAAAATGCTGGCTCCACAGAGAATTTTATTTATTATGCAATAGAAAGGGTACAGAAACCCAGCCGAGGAGGTGACTGGGAACATGCGGTCCGCATACGTGAGGCTTTTTGGATATGTGAACTAGAGTCCAGGGCTCCGAACGGCTTAAACTACAGGAATTACCTGTCTTACATATATTAAAATTGTTTAAGCACTAAAATATATTTATCTTTTGTATAGTTTAACAACATAAAGTTTTTCTAATATGAATAAATAAGGCATTGTATATGTAACTATGTTTATCAATGGGAAGATACTATGTTTTTAAATAGTAGAAAGTGACGCTTCGTCAACACATGGATCCTCCCATTTATTTTACTATAAAGCACTACAGCTACTATTATGGATTTGTAACTGTGAACAAGGGCTCATAACGCCGAGCCTGAAACGCGTTGGTTTCATTGCTGTTTGTACCTTGCAACACTGGATTAACAAATAAGTCTACTTTTCTTGCGCACATTACCGCTGGTTCCTGTTTATCTGTGCTATATTTGTGCTAATTAGAACTTCATGCAGCCCACATAAAACGTAAAGAAAGATCATTAAAAAGGTGCCTAACTTTCAAAGGGGTATTATTTAGAACATATTTTTCTTTCAATTGATAACTGATTTAATCACACTATAGTTAAATGCTGAGACAGACTCACTTACTTCTGAAATTTTCCAGGTGTGCTTAACATCTGTGGAGAAAATCAAAACTATATGCATGCTTTCTCTATTTCAGATTCATGTTAGAACTTAATACACTGCCCATCATTTTGCCAGATAAGAATTTTTCACCTCCCTCATCTCAGCATAACACAATAACCAAAAACTTTTTTTTATAATTTCCACTCTCTTCTCAGGCCCAAAGCTCAAGCACTGATCATGGACATCTGTGCTGAAGGCCTGACTACTCACTTCAAAGATGAGACAATACATCCCATTTCAGTCCCCAAGTAATATAAATCCGTTCAACCTTTCCACATTTCCTTTAGTCTGCTCTCGGCTCCTTACTAAACTACTGAAGAAGTATCCAGGCTATTCTCGTCTGCTCACCTCACTACCTGCTTAAGTGACCCCATTCCCTCTCACCTCATTCAGTCCCTCTCCCAAGTTGTCATTTCTCATCGAACTGCAATATATAGCCTCTTTCTTTTCATTGGGTTATTTCTATCATTCTTCAAACAGGTTGTCTTAACTCCTTTACTTAAAAAGCCCATCTTGAACCTGTCCTTTGCTGCTAACTAACATGTTTCTACTTCTGGATCTTCCTGCAGAATTTGACACTTTAGATCACCAAACTCTCATCAGCATGTTCAACTCCATACTGCTTTCCTATGTTTCTCATTTTCCCTCTCTGACTGCTCATTTAGTATGGAAAATAGAATGGAGAAACAAGTTCCAAAATAGGAGTCAAAGGCACTTGGATATAATTTCCTGATGAAGCACTCCAAGTGTAGCGTGTGAAACTCGGCAATTTTAACTATGTTCTCATGCATTTTTTAATGCCAATAAATGGACACAGAGCTAATATATCATGTCTTTGGCATATTTTCCATTGGTACCCTGTGATATCGCTGGTGCTGGAATCCAGTTGTATTTGGGTGTGCGGCAGCTACATTTGTGGATATTTAGGCCTGTGCTTTTACTGTATATGAGTTGTGTCATCATTTGTACAACTTGCTCAGGTGAGCGAATCTGATATTAATTTTATTATAACAAGTGCCAACATACTATACCAAAAGGTGTGCTTTTTTGTCCTCCCCTGTCCCTCTTTGTATATTTTTTCAGCACATGTTGTTTTTCATATTGCCCATTTAGTAGCTCATTCACCAGTTCTACTTCTTTTTCTTTTTCTGTTTGATTTCCTCAGGGATTGGTTGTAGGTCCTCTTCTTTTTTCACTCAACACAGCCCCTTCTGGACATCATCAGATTTGACTTTCAGTACCATCTACATACTGATGACACTTAGGGCCACATGTAGGAAAACTGTCAAGGTCTAAAACTCTCTTTGTTGCCCATGGCTACCAATCAGAGAGCCCCTCTAATTTTTTCAGAGCACTATAGGAAATGAAAGGGTTGCTCTGATTGGTTGCTAAGGGCAACAAAGAGAGTTTTAGACCTAGACATTTTTCATACATGTGGCCCTTAATTGTAAACTTCTTCCAGTGACATCACTCCTGCCCTGCTACAAAACACTGGTGACTATCTATCCACTGTTTCTGACATCATATCCTCCCTCTATCTCAAAACTAAAACTTACTAAAACTAAACTTCTCGTCATTCAACCATTTACTAACTAACCCAACCCAGATACGTCTGTTTTAATGTGTGGTACTTCCATAACTCCTAGGCAGCAGACCCACTATCTTAGAGTCATACTAAATAATGATCTGTCCATCACTCTCTATATTCAATTCTTTGCCCACTTTTGCCATCTGCACCTCAAAAAGACTTCAAGAATCCATCCTTTTCTCACTGTGGAAAAAACTCAAGCTCTTATTGTCCTCCTTATACACTCTTGTCTTGACTACTGTAACTCATTGCTTATCAGTCTCTCCTTCTGTAAACTCTCCCCTCTCCAATCTGTTCTGAATGCAGCAGGCTCATCATTCTTTCTAGCCCCTATACTGATGCCTCTATCCTGTGTCAGTTACTGCACTGGTTGCCCATTCAGTACAAAATAATGCATACACTAATTACTCTCACCAATTAAGCTCTCTACAGCCCTGCACCCTCTACATCTCCTCCCTCATCTCTGTCAACACCTTACCCAGTCTATGTGATCTGCTGATGATCTTAGATTAAATGCCTCCATTACCTCTCATGACTCAAGACTTTGCATGCACTGCACCGGTTCTCTCGGACTGTGCTACCTAATACAATCAGGCAAACTTATGAAACTCATAGTTTTCAGTGTGCCCTGAGAATACATCTTCTCAGGCAGGCCTGACAAAATCCCTTGCTATCAATCGCACACACTTCTGACTCTACATGTACTTGGTCACTCACAAGCAATAGTCTGTTTGGGTGTCAGATTTATTCACTGTTATATATACTAACAAATATTTATGGAACATGGAAGGACCCCATTGGTTAATCGAAGCACTTCTTACCTTTTTTCTCATCCCTATTTCCAAATAGATTTTAAGCTCTTGTGAGCAGGGCTCTCACACCTCTTGTGTGATCTGTTTTTAGCTTTAAAGGGGCCGTTTACATGGCAGTGGATAAATCCGGCCGGTATTTGTCCGGTTTTGCGGCCGTCCCCACGGCCGCGGGGGGGACGGCTTTTCTCCGTGATGAGCAGAGAACAGCCCTCCCCCCTCCCATTGAGATGCACATGTTCTGTCCGGAAACCGGACGGAAGATTGTGCATGTTCAATGTTTTGTCTAAATGTACTAAAATTTGGAAAATGGGAAATCTTAATAACCTTGTTACTATTATTTTACTTGTTCATTAATTTTATACAAATAATTAAATTTGGAGAATAAAGTTAATGTCTAATAAATTAAATGCAAATATTTATATAATTATATATAACATTTAATTAAATATTAGCATGTTGATAAGGATAATAATAAAAAGAACATAATCATCACTCTGAGAACATCTGTCACAGTTTTTCTATGTTTAAACCAAAGTGATATTAATTATATTCATATGTACACACATTTCAATTATATTTCTTCAATTATGTTCACAATACAGTCTTCCATTCCTAATGAAAAGCCCCTTTTTAAAAAAATAGAAATTATATCTTTAAAACGGGATGCAACCAGATGCCCATACTCCTACTTCCTGATCCATTAACTTCTATTGTACAAAGAAAGTATCTATGTAAATCATGCTAGGACAGAAAAAATAAGCCCAGAAAAATGTGGTGTGAAGCTAGTTTTACTTCATCAATGAGATTGTAAGGGACCGGTCAGGGACACACACCAAGACACAGACAAGTGAGGCCCTGACACTGGTCCCAGCCCCTGTCCCTGCCTTTTGGGGAACCCAACTCCTTAATAGGCCGGCCCCAACCAGAAGACTGATGGCTGCACTAATCAAGGTGCAATACAGACAAGGACAAATAAACACTGAACAAATACACGTAGTCAGGCGGTCCAAAGTCGGTAACTGGAATGGCAGCGAAGTACAAAAACGTGAGACAAGGGATAAACGGAATTCAAGCCAAAGGTCAGGTAACAGCCGGGAGATGCAGTACAGATACAGGAGGCAGAAGAATAGTCAGAAGCAAAGCCAAAGGTCAGGTAACAATAAACCGCAGCAGGCAAAACCGGGCGACTACAGGGAGCAAAAAACCTATAGCGGGCAATGGGGGAAGGAAGTAGTGGAAAAAAAAAGGGGAAGGGAGGAAACAGAGCAGGGGTATTGGTGGAAGAAACACAAAACAAATGGGGAAACAAGGCTGTAAATCAAAAAGGGAAAAACCTGCAAACTAAAAAGGTGCTGGCTTTGGCCAGGAATCAATTACCTACAGGGAAAGAAACCAGTTACACAGTGATTAAGAAACAAGGTATTACTTTAAAAACCCAGGTTTACGTCGACCGCCGGGCCCACGACCAGAACCAAAGCGGGGGGCCCCGGCACAATCATGACAATATGGACCTGGTCATTAGATAACCGTTGTTTTGAAGAACATGGACAACATACAGGTGTTTTTTTACTGGGTTTTGGGTTAAACTGCTTTTTTTCATTTCTTCCTTTATTTCCAGAGTTTCTGACATTAGGAACAGTTGAAATCTGTTCCTATTTTCAGACTTTTCTCCACTGGTCTAGAGCAGAGAAAGCCAACAATGACAGGAGCTGTGAGCTGTCAAATCTAGAGTGGGGGAAGGACAAAACAAAAGATGCATGTAAGACAATCTTATGTGCAATGTCTAAATGGAGTCTAAGGTGTCCGGGCTTTAACCCATTAACAACCCCCTGCCCTCTTTTTGCCGTCACTGAAGACATTGGGTTTTGCGATCCGTCCGCAGCTAAAGTGAAAAAAGCTGTACTTTACAACCCGTTCCTAGCACACCCTGCAAGCAGGGAAATGGGGAAACCCCGCTCCCGGCGCTTAACCCTTTGATTCTGCGTCATAACCAAAAGCAAAAACAAAGGGCTTTTTCCGCCTTTTTGGGGGATAGGACCCCGGGACCCCCAGGCCCGGGGGGGGAAAATCTCCACGTCCAGTCCTGGGGACCTAGAGGAGCCCAAGACTTTTTTTGTAACAAACCAGGATCATTTATACATGAATAGCTAATCATTAAAGTGAAAAAAAAAAAAAACAAAAAAACAGTTATACCTTCATGGAATTTAAAAAAAAGTGTAGAAAAAAATAAATTAATTAAAAATAATTGTGTATACAAAAACACACATAAAAAACCTATATATATGTTAGGTATAAACACGACTGTAATAACCTGTAAAGTTATCTAACAAGTCATTAAGTGTGAAATGTGAATGGTGTAAAAAAAGAATTAAGAAAACAAAAAAAATTTTTTAAAAAAAATGCAAAAAAATTTTTAAAAATGAACTTAAACTATTTTTTTTAAAACTAAAACTTTTCCCAAAAAAAAAACAAGGCCAATAAAACTGCATCATTGAAAATAAAAAAGTTACCCTGTTGAAAGGAAAAAACTAAAAAATGTGTGGCATTAGAAATTAGGTATTCCCCCTTTAAAGGGGTTTAAAATTTGTCCCTGCATGTATAATTTGTACATCTCCCATTGTTTTCCACGTAAAAAAAAAATATACCAGCTATTAAGAGGGGGGAAAATTGTTCTAACAATGGAATTCGTTTGGAATTTGGGGAAATTTCGGTTGGGAAAGGGAATCGAACTTTGGGGTACTTGCGTGAAAAAATGTGCTTTTGATTGATAAAAGGGCTGCGAGCACTTTGAGTTACATGGGGCAAAGAACTCTAGGGGAAGAAGGGAAAGCCTCATGCATGTGCAGAATTAACCCCAATCAGAACCGGGGATTCGTGATCACCGCAAAAAAAAAGTCCGGGCGGGACCCAAAACCGCTCTCATGTATGATTAGGGAAGGGGGTTTATATAGCTGATACAAAAAAAACCATTTTTAACAGGATTTTGGGGGGGTCAAGTTTTGTTAGAGACGCTTCTTTTAACTTTCTTTTTTGATTTTGGGGGGTATTGGATTGAAGTCCAGTTGCTCCATCAGCTCATATCCTCACCCCACTTTATTAGGTACCCAAAACTAGAATGGGTTTGGACCCCTTTTCCCTTTCAAACTGCCCAATTCTTCGGGCTAGATTCCACGGTTTGCAACGATCCCAAATTTGGGTCCCAAAGGGGCCCAAAGATCCCAAAAAAATTTTCCCCAAACCCCCATGACCCCACCAACCAGCCTAAACCTTTTAAACAAGGCGGATGGATCCATTTTTCATGTTTTGACGCCAAATTCTGACCCTACCATCCGAATGTCGCAGCAGAAAATCGAGACCATCGACCAGGCAACGTTTTTCCAAACTTCATGTCCAATTTTAGGCTTGGCAAATTTAGCCTCATTTCCTGTTCTTGCTGAAAGGGGCCCCGGGGGTGGCTTTGCTGCTAAGCCCATCTGCCTCAAAGTTGCCCCTACGTCATTCGAGTGCTCTTCTGCCTACCTTGGTTTTAACGGGGGGCTATTTTATCACTTTTTCCTTTCTATCAGTCGAACCATCTGCCCCTTTTCCCTTTACCCCTGGCTAACAAGCATTTCCGCCCACAGCTGCCGTCAATGGGTGTTTTTTTTTTTTTGGGCCATTCTCTGTAAACCCCAGAGAGGGTTTTGCTGAAAATCCCGGGATAGCATTTGAAATACTCAACCGCCTTCTGGCCCAACACCCTGCCCCCGTTCAAAAGGGACCAAATCACCTTTTTTCCCCATAGATGCTCGGGTTTTAACTGCAGGAGATTTTCTTTACCTGTCTACATGCCTAAATGCACGAGTTGCCGCATGTTTGGGTGATTTTAAAATTAAGTGTTAACGAGAGTTGGACAGGTTACTAATAAAGTGGCCCGGGGAGTGTAATTTAAATGCTATCTGCTCAAGCCATTTATATCCCAAAGGGGAACTAACCTTTCCGTTGTATTCATTTAAAGAAACAGCTTTTTTTCAAATTAAAATACCACTTTATTTTTGGCTCTCAATTCTTTTGCGCAATTTTCATCCCGGGGTTAATTAGCGTTGTTTTTTCTGGTGCTAAAAGAAACCCTTTTTTTTCACCGCCAAAAAAAACATTTTTCCTGTACATTTCACAAGCGAAGGTTTTTAAATTTTCCTCTTGTTGTGTAGCGTAAAAACACCCATTGTAACACCTACAAAGCGGAAAATTTTTGGTTGCCAATTCTTTTGCGCAATTTAATCCAGGGGTTAATTAGGCGTTACTGCTGCGTGGTGACAAAAGAAAACCCTTTATTTCACCGCCAAAAAATACATTTTTCCTGTAGCATAATTCATAAGCGAAGGTTAATTACAAGTTTTCCTCTTGTTGTGTAGCGTAAAATACACGCCATTGTAACACGTTACAAAGCTGGTAATTTTTGGCTGCTCAATTATTTTGCCCAATTTACATCAAAGGGTTAACTAAGTATTTTTTCTGCAGTTGTACTCAGTAAAAGAAACTTTGTTTTTCACCGCCACAGAATAAATTCTGTAGCATAATTCATATCCAAAGGTTACTTAAGCCTGTTTGTGCTTTTATATTCAGTAAAATACACAGAGTTTTTAAATGGCACATACAAGTCAATTTTTCCTGCCCATTTGTGGAGCGCAATTTATATCCAAGGGTTACCCAAGCTTGTTACTGGGTTCATTTGGAGTCAAATACAGGGTGTGTATTTATCATATACAGATATCTTCATCAAACAGTGTCTGTACATTTTAGAACAAACAGTATGTCAGACAGAGATGTGGCAGACTCTTCACCTGCGAGTGGCAGAGGCACAAACATTCCTGGAGCAGGCACAGGTCGCAGCACAGCAAGGGGACGTTGCAGCAGGGGTCACTCGGTGAGGCCACAACTGCCGCTGTCATCTAGCGGCCGTGTGTTGTTCAGCAACCCAATGGTTCTTGATTGGTTGACTAGGTCATCCACTTCCTCCCAGATGACATCTGACAACCCCAGCCAAGAGTCAGTGGGAACGTCAGACACAACCCTTAGTTGGCATGGCCCGGGAGCGGGTCAGCGGCCCTCACCGGTCCTCAACCCGCCTCTGTCCCATGCGGTTCCCTCAGCCAGAGATATACTATGTGGTCTGGGCTCAGCGCCACTATATAACGAGGATGAACAATTTGAGGAGGGCAGTCAGTAGCTACTTGTCAGCGACGAAATGGGGCCAATATCCCCTGCTTCTTGCAGTAGGCGGCAAAGTATAGATGTGGAGAGTGGCATGGGAGGTCATGTTGTGAGGGGTCAGCCTCTGCATACCAAGACCAGTGATGAGGACAGCAGTGACGATGAAACACAAATATATGATGATGTAGCCGACCGCACTTGGGAGCCGGGTGAGGCAAGGGCTTCATCATCGTCAGGAGAAGAGGGCGTCAGCTTGCGCGTCAGGCAGCGGCGCAGCCAGCAAGTGGGTTGTGTGGCCGTGAGTCAGCAGGGTAGCAGCAGTGTGAGGTCGGGAGCCAAGCGGCCACGGGGTAGAAAACCCGCTTCGCAGGTCAAAGAAAGTAGCGGCAGAGAGGCAGCGGCGGCAGTAATCACTCAGTGTGGAGCGTTGGCGGTAAAATCAGCTACCCAGCTGTGTGGCAGTTCATTGCTAAGACACCCGAGGAGCCAAATATGGGTATATGTAGAATCTGTGGGCAGAAAGTGAAGCGTGGCCAGGGAGCTAACGTTGGCACCACGGCCCTGCATCAACACATGCAGCGTCACCATCCGGTGGCCTGGGAGAAACGTGGATCAGATGTGGTGGTCCATCCTGCCACCGCAGCAGCAGCGGCCAGTGGCACACATGCCATTGCAGCCAGTCAAGGCTCCACCACCTCTGTAGAAGGGAACTGTTTCTCTTTGACATCATCTCCCGTTCCAGATGCTCCTGCTCCTTGCTACTCATGGCGCCAGCAGTCGTTCAGTGAGACGATTGCAAAGAGACAACAGTATGCATCCAACCATCCTAAGGTGCAGCAGCTGACTGTGCTCCTGTCCAAGTTGTTGGTACTGCAGTCCCTCCCTTTCCAAATGGTGGACTCTGCACCGTTCAGAGAACTAATGGCTTGTGCCGAGCCGAGATGGAGAGTTACAAGCCATAATTTCTTTTCCAAAAAGGCAGTACCAGCACTTCATAAATATGTAGAACAGAAAGTGGGCCAGTCCTTGAGCTTATCGGTTTGTTCCAAGGTGCACAGCAGCACGGACGTCTGGAGCTGTAACTACGGTCAGGGCCAGTACATGTCCTTTACGGCCCATTGGGTGAATGTGCTTCCTGCCCAGGCACACCAACAACTTGGACAGGAGACGCCGCTTTCTCCTCCACGTAGTCAAACTGCGGCTCCTGCGCCAATGTCCGCCTCCTCCTTCTCTACCACCACCATCTCAGCCTCCACAAGTACTGCTCCATCATACCACATGTGTAGGGCACAGCGGTCTCACGCAGTTCTACACCTGGCTTGCGTCGGCGAACGAAGTCACACAGGGGAGGAACTGCTCCGCGTCATGCAGCAAGAAATCGATGTGTGGCTTTCTCCGCGCCAACTGCAATTCGGAACTATGGTGACGGACAATGGGAGGAACATGGTGTCCGTGCTGCACCGAGGAGGGATGGTCCATGTGCCCTGCATGGCGCATGTGTTCAATCTGTTTGTGAAAAGGTTCCTGAAGTCTTCCACCGATATTCAGAAGATTCTGAAAATGGCCAGGAAACTGTGCATGCACTTCATCCATTCCTACAAAGACAGTAACACCCTCCTCGAATTGCAGCGGCAGAACGGCCTCCCCCAAAACACTCTGATATGCGATGTTTCCACCCGTTGGAATTCCAGCCTGTACATGTTGGACCTACTGTATGAACAGAGAAAGGCCATTAACGATTTTTTTATGATCCACGCGGACAGGAGTACTCCCCTGTGTAACTTTTATGTTAGTCGGTGGCAGCTTATGCGTAACACTTGCCGTTTGTTGAGGCCATTCGAGGAGGCCACGTTATTTGTCAGTCGCCAGGACTACGGGATGAATAACGTCATTCCACTGCTTCATGTCCTGGAACAGATGCTGAAAAATCTGTCTGGGCAGGGGACTGGAGAGATGTGGCGACTACATCTCGCGGCCACATGAGTCCGGTGGGGACTGAAATGGAGGAGGTGGAGGAGGAGGACATTGGAGGAGAAGCATTGTCTGGTGAAATGAGTGGATTTTCTACCCAGGTGACAAGAGAGGAAGAGCAGGAGCAGCTGGATGAGGTAGATAGAGATGAGGAAGACGAGGCAGATGACTCGCAAGCACCGTGGCAGTATACAGTGGAGATGGAGGCAGGGAGCCCCTCGGAGTCACTTGTGCAGATGGCCCACAGCATGCTGATTTGCCTGGCTAGTGACAGCCGAAAAGTCACCATCCGGCAGAGGGATGACTTCTGGCTCTCCACCCTATTGGACCCTCGCTACCACTCCAAAATGGGAGCCTTTTTCCCAGCTACTGAGAGGGAGGACAAACTCAAATACTATAGGGAAATCCTCCGTAGTCAGTTGGCCGATGCCTATGTGCGGCATTGTCCCTCCTCTGACAGGTCTGACCGGGGGGTTCCTCAGCGCTCACGTACTACTGCCGCGGCTGCTGGGGGAAGGTGGGGGGGTAGGAGCAGTACCAGCTCCATCAGCAGCAACCTAAGTCTGGAGTCACTGATGAGCAGCTTCCTTCACCCGCCTAGTGAGGAGGGTAGTTGCCAGCAGCAGCAGGACCTGGAGCAGTCCCTGAACCAACAGGTGGTGGCCTACTTGGACAGCCCTCTGCCACCCCAGTTAGAAGATCCGCTGGACTACTGGGCAGCCAAACTGGATGTGTGGCCGAAACTTGCCGAGTTTGCAGTGGAGAAGCTGTCCTGCCCGGCCAGTAGTGTGGCATCAGAGCGGGTGTTCAGTGCGGCGGGGGCCATAGTTTCCCCAAGGAGAACCCGCTTGTCCACAGGAAATGTGGAACGACTGACCTATGTCAAGATAAATCAGGCGTGGATCGGCCAGGATTTCCACACACCAATGCCTTAGGCGTCAGACTACATCAGCCATGACGCCTCACCCAAACTGTGAGAAATGAGTCTGGGTTCAAACTACCTGCTTCAGCCACTATTCTGATGCCGCCACCCGCTTGATGCCACACATCTGCTGACAGTTTTTCCATCTGCCACCAACCATCTTTACCAGGGACTGGTATTGCCACTCACCTCCACACTCTGTCATTGTGCCACTTTATGACCTCATGCTGCTGTTGCTGGTGCCGTGACATCCACACTTGTCATTGTGCCACTCTCTGACCTCATGCTGTTGCTCCAGACGCTGGCACCTCCACACTCGGTCAGTTTGCCCCTCTGTGGCCGACTCCAGTTTTTGCCACCTCCAGAATGTCATTGTGCCATTGTCTGACCTCATGCTGCTGCCACCGTCACCTCCACTCTCTGTCATTGTGCCACTCTGTGGCCTACTACTGTTTTGCCACCTCCAGAATGTCATTTTGCCACGGTCTGACCTCAGGCTGCTGTTGCCGTGACCTCCACACTGTGTCATTGTGCCACTCTGTGGCCTACTCCTGTTTTTGGCACCTCCAGAATGTCATTGTGCCACTCTCTGACCTCATGCTGCTGCTGCCGTCACCTCCAGTCTCTGTCATTGTGCCACTCTGTGGCCTACTCCTGTTTATGCCACCTCCAGGATGTCATTGTGCCACTGCCTGACCTCATGCTGCTGCTGCCGTACCCTCCACACTGTGTCATTGTGCCACTCTGTGGCCTACTCCTGTTTTTGCCACCTCCAGAATGTCATTGTGGCACTGCCTGACCTCATGCTGCTGCTGCCGTGCGCTCCATACTGTGTCATTGTGCCACACTGTGGCCTACTCCTGTTTTTGCCAAACCCCCCAGAATGTCATTGTGCCACTGCCTGACCTTATGTGCTGCTGCCCCGTGACCTCCACACTGTGTCATTGTACCACTCTGTGGCCTACCCCTTTGTTTTTGCCACCTCCAGAATGTCATTGTGCCACTGCCTGACCTTATGCTGCTGCTCCGTGACCTCCACACTGTGTCATTGTGCCACTCCGTGGCCTACTCCTGTTTTTGCCACCTCCAGAATGTCATTGTGCCACTGCCTGACCTCATGCTGCTGCTGCCGTGCGCTCCATACTGTGTCATTGTGCCACACTGTGGCCTACTCCTGTTTTTGCCACCTCCAAAATGTCATTGTGCCACTGCCTGACCTTATGCTGCTGCTCCGTGACCTCCACACTGTGTGTCATTGTGCTACTCTGTGGCCTACTCCTGTTTTTGCCACCTCCAGAATGTCATTGTGCCACTGCCTGACCTCATGCTGCTGCTGCTGTGCGCTCCATACTGTGTCATTGTGCCACACTGTGGCCTACTCCTGTTTTTGCCACCTCCAAAATGTCATTGTGCCACTGTCTGACCTCATGCTGCTGTGGCTGCCGCCGTCACCTCCACACTCTGTCACTAATGTTGCCACCTAAGCTCTCAGCTTGTTTTTTTCCGGCTTTCGCTAGCATGACTTTATCACGCAACATTCCCGCTTCAGTTTTTTTGGTCAGTTTTGCCCTCTTAAGTGCCCAGGGAATTTTTTAGTGAAGCGATTCTGAGAGCGGCGGCAGTCATCTGCGTGTCATACTAAAACACAACATTGTATGAAGACCAAACCAAGCTCCCTCTGCATAGTTAAGCATGGCACAATGTTCTACAGCACCCTGCAGGCTCTGCGCAGCCTGGAAATAGCTGTTTTTTAACACGATTCGTCCCGAAGTAAGTCGGACCGAATTTATTTTTGTCGGGAAATTCGGCGAAGTGACCGAACCAAATTTTTGAGAAATTCGCCCATCTCTAGCTATATACATACAGATCTTTCTATCTATCTATCTATCTATCTATCTATCTATCTATCTATCTATCTATCTATCTGTCTGTCTGTCTGTCTGTCTGGCCAGTAGAAGTCAATGACTACTTTTGGCATATTTTAGCACATCTCATTAGAATGTTATTGAAAATTCAAGTCAAACAGAGAAAACCATACATTGTGTACCTTTAAATATAAGGAAAGTCCAGCTTACTTGGCATAGAAGAGGCACAGATGTTGAAAGCAACAACTTAATGTAAGGGTATGTTCACATCGCGTGTTGTGAACATACGTTGTTAGTTACATGTTTGGATCCATCTATTGGACCCTAAACAGAACCAAACACGCATCTAACAAATAGCACTGTGTTTTACACTACTTGCAACATAAAACACACATTGTTGTGCAGACGAGTGATTGTCGATGCGTGTTTAATTGTGTTTTTTGGATCCATTCAAAGAATTGACATGTGATTCTTGATCCGAAAGATGCGGCAGATGCCCTATTTAAAACTATAGGGTGAGACCCTGCTGCAGCCAAAACGCATCCAAATACACAGCTGCATGTTGGATATGTGTTGGATGTATTTTTGATCCGAACGATGCGATTTTTCGATCCAAAACCTATCCAAACCTATCCAAACTTGGATCCAAAAACTCTGTGTGAACATACCCTAAAGGGTAAACATGGTTCCAGAGTCCTCTTAAAAGAACTCATTTATTTCTTCAGATTAAAAGTCACTAACACAGAAAATAGAGTATAGACTCATTACACACAGAGCGATATATTTCAAGGGTTTATTTATTTTAATGTGGTTGAATATGGCTTATGGATAATAGAATTTCCTTAGGCCAGGGAAGACACTTCTGACTGTGTCTCTGTGTTATGAGTGGCTTGACATAAGGAATGTGACAGTTGTAGTCCATATACCTGACATGTCTGTGTGTGGTAGCTCTTGAAGCATTGAGTCCAGCTGTAGTCCCCTACTTGTGAATATCTCCCAAACTCTGGAATGGCATTTTATTAACAATGCTTTCAAGGCTGCGCTCACCCATGTTGCTTGTGAACCTTTTTCTTCCACACAACTTTCCATTAATATGCTTTGACACAGCACTCTGTGAACAGCCAACTAATTTATCAATGACCTTTTGTGGTTACCCTCATTGTTGAGGGTATCAATGACTGTCTCCTGGACTACTGTTAAGTCAACAATGTTTCCCATGATTGTGTAGCCTACTGGTCCAGGCTGAGGGATGATTTAAAGGCTTAGAAAACCATTTCATTTAGCACCATGGGCCTCATGTTTGAAAACTGTCTAGGCCTAAAACTTTCTTTGTTGCCCAAAGAAACCAGTCAGGGATTCCATTTAATTTGATATAGTACTTTGAAAAAATGAAAGGGTCTCTCTAATTGGTTGCGATGGGCAGCAAGGAAAGTCTTAGAACTAGACAGTTTTCATACACGTCCCCCCCATGAGTCAACAATATTGACTTTTATTACATTATTCTACTTTTCTTATATGCTGAATCTTGGGGTTTTATTAGCTATTAACTAAGTCATTTAGCTCTGTGTGTAATATATCTATGCAATATATGGGTTTCTCTATTTTACTTAAATTATGGACATAAATTTACTTTTTGATTGTTTTAAAAAAAAATTGAGATCCAATGGTATTTGAGGATTATTTTGAATTCAGAGCCTAAATTCTGCATATGTAGGTAGTTATTCATCATGGACAATCTCTAATGTTACAGAACTAAAAAAATAAATACCCATGTAATAAGCAAAGTAGGTAACAGGTAAGTGATACTCAAATGAACTGGCATGTCCATATTATTTAAATGTTGGACAACTGTTATTATAAAACATATGTCATTATAAAACATATACCCTACTCCCACCCCCCAAAAAAAGAAAAAAAAAAAAAAAACTGATTTTCCAGTATATAGGATAAAATGTGTCTGTATATAACAGTGTTAATCCAAAGGCTCATTTAACACCTAGGGGGACATGTATGAAAACTTACTTGGTCTAAGACTTTCTTTGTTGCCTATAGCAACCAATCACAGCGCTCCTTTCATTTTTTCTGAGCACTATATGAAATGAAAGGGGCGCTCTGATTGGTTGCTATGGGCAACAAGGAAAGTCTTTGACCAAGACAGTTTTCATATATGTCCCCACTAGGGTTTTGCAAAAAAAAAGGTTTGTCATGGGTGTGTTTGTGTGCATTTTTGTAGCAAAAAGTGCTTTGACCATATGCTGCATTAAAGTCTGTAGTAAAATATAAAAAATATTACTTAACATACATAGCATTTTAATAGTTATGGTGTTTTGTTTCTTTTTCAAGGCTTTTAAAATTGAGGTTTACTACATTTATGGCATTTTATCAAGCCTTTTTCCTGTAGGATTGTTAGTAAAAAAAAAAATGAAATGTAGTAAAAATGCCATGAGACAGAAAATCTTATATGTAGCAAATGCTGTTTTTTAAACATGTTTTTCATGCATTTAAACACCAGAACACTGTGTGAAGAAGCACTCAATGTAAAAGAAAAAACTATTTATTTTTAAATTTATAGAAGCTACATATATTTTCAGTCGCATGGTTTCTAGATCAATTTGTATGGTTTTCTACAGGAAAAAAAGTAAGGGAGAAATTTAGCATATGGAAATATATATACAAAAGCTTAGAAGAAATGTATTGGTTACAAAGCATTAAAGATTCAAAATGAAGCAGTGGTAATATAGAAAATAAGCTATGTTACACAAAATGGATATAATGATTGCCCTCACTTGATATAAAGCACAAAGAAAGAGAAGTAGTGCGTGAAAAATAATATCCATTTAAAATAAGTGATGCATGAATAATAGGAAAATTCAATGGTCCAAGTAATGAGGACAAATTCCCGAAAAAAGAAAGTATTATCCATTATATTTTAACAACAGTAAATAAGGTGTTCACCCCTAAGACCTAAGCATATTAATAGGCTTATAATCACAGTTTATTATTCTGAACTGAACATACAGTTCAAAAAAAATTTGCATCTAGAAGTACCATAACAAATATTAAAATTAAGGTTTTAAGCAGTTAACATTCACATTATGCTGTTCATTCTTTGTATTATTCATACATTTTAGATTGACAGATTCTGAGAACAGATCATGAACAGAATAAAAATGAAGCAGTTATCACCATTCATAACACTGCAGTTAAGAAATATGGATACATTTAACATTTCTCAGGTGAGGGGAATATATTTAAATCCAAGCAATTAAACTAAGGAGTAATGACAGTCCAGAAGGGTTATTGTTCTGTCAACACAGGACAAATATTAAGTCTCCTTTAGAATTCAGCTTGTGTTTACTGTGGTGCCTATAAGAGTAAAAAGCTATCATGAAACGGATATTAGGATCATGCAGTGGTTTTCTTAAGCTAGCATGGCACTTTTCCTACATTTTTAGAGAAGACAAGAGCTAACCAGGGTTTAATAGATCATCTTTTGTGTAGATTGTAAATCCTTTCTTGTATTGCTTTACTTTGAAGTGTTTCTTGACTTTACTGATCTTTTTGCTTCTTTTTTTGTCTATAATCTTTTTATTCTTTAAGGAAAAGGAAATCATAAAATATCAGTCGAGGTTAAGGAATAGATGCTAATATTATTCAATCCACTGTTTTATTATGCATTGCAATATTACCTTCTTGTTTCCTCAGGCTGTTCTTTTGATTATCACAGAGAAATATCGAAATGTGCTTTACCTGAAAAAAGCATTAAAAAGCTGTGAAGTAAGTAGGTTTCATCGTTTGCAAATGGAGAGACTATGACATAAATTACACAAAATGCAAACCTTACAACTTACCTAGGATGAGTAATACTTTTTAACATACATGTTTATATATTTTTTTATTATTATTATTTCTTCAGTAAGTTATACAACAAATACATTAGAAGGGAATGTTTAATAGTGATAAATTTGTTGCAGGTATCTGAATTTCCTTTCTTAACATATAAATGGGATTGTTCCTACAGCATGTATTGTTATAATTCCCATTAAGATGTATAGAAATTTCTTCACCAATCTGCCACATGTGTACATACTGGGACTCATTTATCAGAACTGTCTAACAATAAGTCTGTCTCTGTTGCCTTTAGCAACCAATCAGAGCTCAGCCCCTTTCATTTCATAATACTATTCTGATTAAAAATTATTAAAGCTTGGCACTCTGAGATAGAGCGAAGAGGCATCAAGTCGCACTGATAGTACAGTTAGACAGTTCTGATAAATTGACAGTACGCGCATTGATTGTATAACAGCACACGTATCCAGTAACTAGACGCGTATTTTCAAATATGTAAACACTAAGCTAAGGCTAACCTGTATGAAATCTGTCTCTAGTGTATAGGAAACTCACATTTGTTGACCGAATTAAGCTGGGGCACTACTGAATGGTTCTGCTATGGGCAACTAAGATGAGTTTTAGGCCTACGGACCCACTTTTCTCATACTCAGATATTTGGGCGCTTCATCTGTACCATGTCACCTTTCAGTGGTGGCTTGCATTGCATGCAGTTTAATGGGTGCACTTATTTTAACTGCTGCTGTGGGATTATAAACGTTGATAAGATTATCTTCTTCACTTCTTATATAAGCCTGAAGGGCTATTCACCCCAAATGTCGCTACATTTGCTGTAGCTGACATATACAGTCATATGAAAAAGTTTGGGCACACCTATTAATCTAAATCATTTTTAGTTCTAAATATTGTGGGTATTTGCAACAGCCATTTCAATTTGTATATCTAATAACTAATAATTGCACATTTTGTGTTAGTACAATAAACCTTCATTTCCAATCCGAAATATATTACTGTGTCCATACAGTTATTAGACTAATCAAATTGAAATGGCAAGTTTAAAACACAAAACACAACGAGAACACCCAAAGTATTTAGAAACAAAAATGATAGAGATTAATAGGGGTGAGTATCCCCAACCTTGTTCATAGTGACTGGGGACATTAAAATTATTATGTTTTCAAATTGATTATGTATTTCATTTTTCACATGGAGTGATAAAAAAAATATTTTTCACCGCAACAATAAGTGACATGCTGACAATTTTTTTGGGGGGTATATTGGACTTTATGATTGGCCAGCACATTTGAAAATAAATTATAACGCATTTTTCCAGACGAATAAAAAAGTGAAGAGAGATATGGATATGAAATGTGTTTTTGTTCAACCCTTGTTCATTCTGGCATAAAATGCCTTCCAAAAATAATCAGAGGAGGTCTGTATTAATAGATGCGGCAAGCTTGGCTCTAGCATGTTAGGGCGCATTGCATTTGCAAGGACTCCTACAGCTTTTATATTAATGGCGCCCAACATGAGCGGGGCATTCTGGGGTCGCACAATCCGAGGGAGTGTCACACCGAAATTCGAACAATTAAACCACATTTCTGATATGAAGGGATGAACGAAAACAATGGCGTAGTTACGCGATCGCTCTAGAACAGAGCGACTCTAATCTGTATCACATTGGTCCTGTCTGAGCCTAAGTTACAAAACTCGAACTAGATTGCTTATTAGTCAAAAATGTCCCCAATTATTTACTCAACTTACTCCAACTAGTAATAAAGTAATTGATACGTGATAATTATTAGTGTTGAGCGAATTTTTATCGACGAAAGTTGAAATCAGGCAAGGAGTTTTTAATGGTGATCGAATTTGCCAGATCTATCGATAATTAAGGATTTAAAATCTGAGCAAACATCGTATTAAAGGAACCGGCGCCTTTTTGTTTTTCGGCGCATCCTGTAATTCTTTGGAGCCGCCAGAGCAAATCAGATTACAGAAGTTAGAGCAAGGGATGAGTGCGAGTGTTTGCGACGTCATGAAACAGGCGGATTCACACAGAGTATTTGCGATTGGTCACCCTGCGTGCATAAAAATCAACATGAGCGAGCCTTCGATTTCACATCTAAGAAGCGAGCGTTTCCTGTTATAGTCAGACCTCGATGCTGCGATCTCTCAGCGTCTCATTAGGAGATAGGATCCTGCGACTCTGCCCTAGTGGCCGAAACAGCTCATGGTCGAAATTAGTCCCTATTCTGCACAGAGAAAACTCTACTATTTAGTCATTGATCAGCAGACCATTTAGTCTTAGATTAGTCGATATGTGAAAAGCGAGTTTATGTAGTTCTAGCTAGAGAATTTTTAAAAGCAAGCATCGTAATCTACCGCTGTAAATTCACGTACTGTGAGGAGCAGGCACGGGGTTTGGCAGCCCCGCGGGCGAACACAGACAAGCCTATCTATAAAACGACACACTGGATAAAGTTTCACGTGCAAGTGACTTATAGTGTAGACAATTAGGTAGGTGAATCCATCTCTTATTATTCAACAGTTTGCTATTGAGCGAAAGAGATTATTACCTGGATATTGGGCAGCCTGAACTTATATTGGATACACATCATTCCTTTAGTAGCAGCGCTGGCAGGTCTCATTTCTTGTGTAGGTGCGAAAACTCCGACTCTTACCTATTATCAAGTATACATTATCAGATAAGGCGTCATTTTAATTGTCTACCCATTTACATACCTGGTGACATGTTTGATATTATCCACCTTGCAGACTTAAATTACAATCCAGCAAATCTCTTTATCTGTAGCGAGCACAGGTTGTTTGTTGTCCAATAAATACCGTGTGCGTCTCAGTATGAAAACATAACAGTTCCGGTGTTTTTTTTACTTTGCCGCACCCAGGACATTATGTTCATTGACGCAGCATCCACGTAAATCCTTAAAACAGCAATTCTATAATCCACACGACTAAGTAGAATTGAAAACAGCGGAGACAAAAAATACCCGTTAATTATACCAAAACAATAGACAGTTACGTGTTTTTTGAGACTTTTGCACCACCCAGCAGTTGTATCTCATCATGACGCAGCATCCACGTAAATCTTAAATACAGCAATTCTATATTCACCACAGGGTGAATGAAAGTTGCAAAAAATAACCGTATTATTATAACCAAAACATAACAGTTACGTGTTTATTTTGACTTTGGGCACACACTCAGCATTGTTCATGTGACGCAGCTATTCCACGTAAATCTTAAACAGCAATTTCTATATTCACCACAGTGAATTTGAAGGTGCAAAAATACTGCTTATGTATAGACCAAAACCGTAACAGTTACGTGTCTTTTTTTATACTTTTGCACACCCGAGCATTGTTCATAGACGCATCATCTGCGTAAACTTAAACAGCAATTCTTACTCACCACAAGTGAAGAATTGAAAGGGTCGCAGAAAAATACTGGTGTATCCTACGTCGAAACATCATAGTTACGTGTTTTTTGACGTCTTGTGCACACCTCAGCATTTTTTCATAGAGACGCAAGCAAGCACCAACGTGAAAATCTATAAACTAAGAGAAATATCTATATTCACCACAGGTAAATTGAAAAGGGTGCAAAAATACCGTTTATTAATACCAGAACAGCAATAACCACTTACCAGGTGTGTTTTGTTACTTTGTGTCCCACCCATGATTGCTTCATTGACGCACCATCACGTAAATCTTAAAACAGCAATCTATATTCACCACAGGTGGAAGCTTTGAACGGGTGTCATAACAACATTACACGTGTAACATCATAGACAAAACAAAACAGATTCACGTGAGTTCTTCTGTTTGTGACTTTTGGCACACCCCAGCCATAATGTTCATTGTCGCGCATCATCCACTGTAAATCCTTACGAAACTGCTAATGATCGAGATAATCAACTCGACAGTGAATTGAAAGGTGCAAAAAAATACCCGGTGTATCACACACGCGAAAACATAATTGGAAACACTTAATTGCGCAAAAATGACATGCTTGCAACAGATCTATTACAACATAGCTATCACATCCCTGTATTGAGACAAGCCGCTTTTAATACAATGAAAAAAAGAGAACACGAAAGACATGGGTGGGAGATCCATCCCTAATTTGACAAAAATGTGTTTTCCTAGAATTAAAGACTATAACAAACAACTTGCAGATGTACAAAAATTAGCTGGTAAAAAAATTCCCCTAATTGTACAAAAGGAGGTACAAGGAAAACTGTGACCAGATGTAGGGTTATTCAGATGACATGGAGTATGGAGTGTCGAAGCGGAACAAGTGAGGTCGACAAAGTACGAGACACATTTCCTCCAGCAACTTGAGCGTAAAATTAGACAGAAAAGAATGCCGAATCAAAAGGGCAACGCTTGGGTGTAACTCAGGAGGGCGTTAACCACCACACCAGTATTTCCAATGAAGCACAATGGTCCGCACGTTCATACGACGGACAAGCGCCCCCCCTACCCAGTCTTGAACTGAGTGGTACTGAGAGAGAAGCTGGGTTACACACACATGTTACCGCTTCCGCACTCTGGCTTCAGCAATCGACAGTTTTTGTGCTGCGTTCATCAGGGCATTGTAAACCTGCTGGTTAATAGATGACGGAGACGCCAGCCTGGGCCTCTCACCGCACCCACGTAACTCGGCCCTGGGTATTGCAGTGGCACAGGACAGATTTCTGAGTCAATGGTTCCAGTTCAACTAAAAGGTGGTGGGAAAGCTCCTTTGAGTCCGCCTGGCACTTTAGTAAGTCTGGGGTCAGACAGGTTTACAATGGTTATTCCTGCTCGTACAGGACAGGTAAACAGTATCATGGTCCAGGTCTTCAACTAAAATGGTGTGGTTTGTGAAAGACCCCCTTTTTCTGGCACTTTTTAAAACTGTTGAGGTCAACGAGTGGTTTACTGAGTTATTCTGCGGTACCAGCACAGATATAGTTTTAATGTCCTCAGTTTCAACTAAAATGGTGTTGAAAGACTCCTTTTTGCGGCACTATTTTATAAATCTGGGGTCATGCAGGTTTCGGGCTTCTCGCTCGATCGCAGTACAGGGATAATTCAATGGTCCAGTTATAAAGTAACATGAATGGTTCAAATCAATACTGCCTTCTGGCTACTTTTATAAATTTGTGGGTGAATGCAGGTTTAAAGGGTCAGCTTGCTGTGGTACAAATACAGGGATAGGGAATGGTCTTGACTTATTTTTCTTAGTGACTTTTATACACCTAAATAGTGCTGGCCTAAGGAAGTTAGCACTTATTCCATTGTACGTGTTGTGGATGTTAATTATTCGGACTTCTCCAGCTTGTTTTGGGTGGTAATATAAGAGAGGAGTTGGTTTGCTCGCTCCCATAACTTTATTAATGTAATCGCTATTCAATAATCGATGCTCACATCGAAAACCTTATCGATACCGCCCGACTATCCGACGGAATCAGTCTCGATCTTTCTCGTGCTATCCAACCGCAATCGCACAAGCAGCAAATAATTTATCAAACATATAAAATTGATTATAAAAAGTGAAAAAAATATTATATAAAAATGTAATATTAAATATATATAATAGCCCAAAAGATATTAAAATATCTCCATATAAAATGTATTGTAAAATTAATAAAATCTCAAATTAATTTTAAATAAATAAACCCACCTATATTGGTTTCAGAATTAATGTTAGAACTATAAATGGTTCAGTATTTATTATTGGTTTTGTTATTTTGTTACACTACATTAAATCAATTAAATATTATCAATGGTGATCAGAGCTGACATTTATTTTTCCATACTGTCACCCTTTATCTTCTACCATACAGCAAGAGCCAGCACATTTTCACAGGTCTTTCTGGGACCTGTGTTCCACCAATCAATATCACTTTCATAGTTTCTATTCACTGACGATGCTTTCTAATTAAACTTTGTTTTTTTATTTCCATCCCTACCTATAAGGCGCTTTACACGTGTTTTGGTGCATTACTAATGTGCCTAAGTTCCATAATGCGCCAAACACACAACCTTTAGATACCATTTATGATTGTACAAAAACCACTTTCATAGATTCAGGCACATTATACACTTCACGCATTGCACTTTGACGTGAAAGTCATCAAACCTTGCATGTATCCCAAAATGGTACCAATAAAAATTACACTTCAAAAACTATTGGTCACAGAAAAAGGCACTGCAGTGCAAATGTAAGAAATAGTGTTTTTATTTTTTAAAAAGTACTAAAACATTATGAAAACCCTACACATTTGGAATCAACAAAATCATACTGACCTACAGAAAACAGATAACACATCATTTGTTCCAAAGAGTGAACACCATAAAAACAACCCCCCCAAAAAAAATGTTGCAAGTAATTTTTTTCACATTTTCCCCCCCCTTATATTTTTGAGTTCACGTTTGATCCCAATACATCCTTTAGTGGTATGAGCTAGATCTGACAATCACGTAAAAAGTACATATTTCAAAAATAAAAGTCTCTCTCAGAGGCACCTTGTATTACATGGAAAAATAAACTTTTAGGCTATGTCTACATTGAACAGTATTAGAGTCAAATTTTTCAGAGGATTCAGTATTTAGAATCCATAAAAATTCTGACTGTAATCCTGTCCCCATAGCCCGCAATAGAAAATCTGCACTGCAATCTGCACAGCACAGATTTTCTAGTGTGGGATTTCCAAACCGCCGGCCCTCCAGCGGAAGATGGAACATGTTGTATCTTCTGACGGATTCCCATCGGATTCCCATACAGTCAATGTACTAGGCCGGCGGGAAATCTGAAAACCGACCGTGTTTTTTTCGCACCAACCCATGCCAAAAACCACGGTAGACATAGCCTGAGTCTCCATATCTCACCATACACTGCAGCTATGTCAAGTGAAGTAGTACACAAATAAATAAATACAATCAATCTTGGCTATCTCATACAGTAAATTTACTTGCTGCTATTAACATATGCCTTAGTTTAATAAATTCATGGGTCATGAACCTGAATTTGTTTACTGATTTGCCTCCTGTGGTAGACTATCTTTTTCTTTTCTATGTATACGACAAAAACAACGTCGACAGGCACATTAAGTAGATTTCCCAAGAAAATCTGAAACCGCTCATCCCGCTCATGCGCTCTATCGGTCTCTCTGCCTCGTCGCCAAAAAAATTGCCAAACTGCATCGAAGTGCGGGGCCATGCACAGTTGGAAGTATAATTGAATACGTTCCCCAACATGCTGCAATTAAGTATTAAGCGCAATAAACACTTGATTCTCAATAGTGCGTGTTACATCTCACCGATGCTCCTATTGTATCAACTGTCCTTCACATATTGTTTAGCAAAAGAATCATATCATAGTGGAGCACGATACATGCACACCCCGTGATAATGAGTGGATAGGAGCCGGCGTTATACGTTGACTCTCGTCACCATCGGGGTCAGTAGTCCGACTATGACGGACAATCTATTACAGATAAAGATATCCGATAAGTCAGCTCTATATAGATTATCGACGTGGCGAGGATATCATTAAAGTAGCATGGGAGAGGCTAACAACATACTTCATTCTTTACACCCAAGACTGGGATGGAGAAATACTGAATTACTACAGTCCAAAACACCAAACGAGAGAGATACTAGGCTACATCTTAGGGGCAAGACAAATTCAGGTAGCTTATAAAACCACAGACACACAAAAAATCACAGACCATTTTCACTAGTCCCTCTAGTCTTGCGCACCACTAGAGCATGACCCTTAAACCTGCATACCCACAAATGTAAAAAATGCCATAAGGCAGTATTAAGTTTGAACCATCATTTTTAACTTGGAACAGTACATTGAATATCCCTGTCCCTGGAACGCAGTCATGAGCCCCAAACCTGCAATGACCCCAGACATTAAAAAGTGCTGGAAAAAGAGTCCTTTGAACAACCAATATTTAGTTTGAACTGGAATGACATTGACTATATCTGTCCGTGTTAACCAGCATATGACCATTAAACCTGTCTTGACCGCAACTCGACATTAATATAAGTTCGAGGTGGAAAGGAGTCTTTCAACCACCGCTGTACAGATAGTTAACTGTGACATTGACTATACAGTTGCTCTACCACAGTATGACCATTAAACTTTGTCTGACCCCCAATTTAAAAAGTGCCCGGATAAGAGTCTTTCAACAACTACACCCATTTTAGTTGGAACTGGACATTGACAAGTTTTAGATAGGCCCTGTCGACTGGATACTAAGTGGTAAGACTGAGCCTGTGATGCATGTTGCATTAAACCCACTGAAGAAGCAAGATTGGCGACGAGCTGTGTCGTTCATGAGACTTCGACAGAGCCCCTGACCCGCGCGCGATTCATCATGCCTACGGTCCCCTTGCAAACTGCACGATCCGCTGACATGCGTGTTTTGTATCTCGTCCAGCACTGGAAGGTGTCAACCACACACTTCCTCGACCTCTACCGTCCATGTCCCTGTACGCCCCCCTCTTTAAACTTCGACTACCCCCTGAAATCGCTCCATGTTCCAGAAAGATAAAAATTTGAGAATGGTAATGGAAAGTTTTTGGAAAAGTCCTCTTATTAAAAGGACGTAAAAAAAAAAATAATCACAGCATTCTCAAATCCACAAAACAAAACAAAAATGGCTTGGATTCAAATTTAATTGCAAGTGCTCTATCAAACAAAGTGCTAGCCCTGCCCAAATGAAAAAAACAACGTATCTGAAATTTATACGTGAGTAATAAAAGGTATTTTTTTGGCACCATAATCAATCACCTGTGGGTGACTACTAAATTTGCTTGTATTTCAATTTAATTAACTGCAAAGTAGGTTCTATGCAAACAAATGCTTGGACTAACCAAAAGTGAAAAAAACACCTGTTCTGAAATGTATTACCGATATATAAAAGGTATTGAGTTTATTGGGGCCCCTATCAGCTACACCGTTGGATGAACTACACAAATTTGCTGGATGAAAATCAAAAGTTTAACTGCAAGGTGGCTCAATCAACACAGCTGCGCTGCGCCAAAACGTGAAAAAAGACACGATACTGAAATATATACGGTGATACGATACAAGAGGTGCGTATAGAGATTTGGGCACCATCAAAGATCACCTGTGAGTGACGAACAAAGATTGCTGTAAGTTCAAATTATAACGCGCTGCAAAGTAGATCTATCAATCACAATCGACTTGAACTGACCAAAAGTCTGAATCAAAAGAACGCACCTGTCTTCGAAACGTTAGCGATAATAAAAGTAGAACTTTTGTGGGACACTGATCAGTACATTCCTGTGTGGACTCAAGAGTTTGAGACTGAGATATTGCAAATTTAACTGCGCGCGGTGCCTCTAATCAACCACAGAGCTACGGCCTTGCGCCAAAGATGAAACAAAACACGTCTATTCTGAAATGTGTATAAACGGTATAATAAAAGGTATTTTTTAGTGGCACAGCGTGTCAATCTCTTGGGTGAGACTACAAAATGTTGCTGATTACAAATTTAACTGGCAAGGTGCGCTATATAATCAAAGCTGTGGACTGGCAAAATTGAACAAAGAACAACCTATCTGAAATGGTTAATACTCGATAAAAAAAGTGGAGTTTTGCCACCTAAACAAATAGACCCTGGCGCTACTAGAAAGCAGAATTCTGTGCATCCTAATATAGACGTCATATGAGCAACTAGTCTAAACAAAGTTTTGGCTGAGTACAATACCATTAACCATTATAGTGCTCTGTCTGTAGTTCGCATTCGAACCCGCGGGGAACCCCCCCACCGGCCTCTTCTCCCCCCGTGACTTTACGTGCGTAGATTGCATTCCCTATTAAAATACACTCCTAACTTACCTAAAATCGTGCAAATCTCTCTATGATCTAAACTAACTTCCTAAGGATCACAGCTAAAAAGTAGAGGCTTGGTCCTCTGGTGAAAAAATAACATAATTATTCGCTGGGAGATAGCTGTTTGTTGAGGGGCTGTTTGTACAGAGGATTACGCGCGAACGTCCAGCTCGTCTGCTAATGAGTCGCTAGACAATAAGCACTGAACATGAACAGGAAGGGCTGTTCTATGTAAAAAGATGGAGTGTCATGTGGATTGATTATCCAGCAATTCAAACCATACACATCTCCGATTCATGACGTCGCACACACATTCGACCCAGCTGTTATCTGTAGATCTGATTGTTGCTGGCGCCAAAATGACAGGAAGCGCTCGAAAATGTCGAGATACTGAAATAGACAGTTATGCACAGATTTATAACCTAAGATTATCTACCGTGATCTACAGAAAAAATACGGATCAACGTAAATTAACCTTGTGCCCGACTTTCAACTTTGCGTCTAGCGATAATAATCGCTCAATCCACTAGTGATTAACACTGCAAATCAACACACAGAGTGAAATCTCAAAGAAAGCTTTGCCATGTACCATATATGCAAAGGTATCTTACCAAATGCTATAGGTCCGACAGGCAACTACGCAACTGTCCAGCGATCTTCTTTTCCTAAAGTATCAAAAGCAGCGTTGTGTTTTCATCCAACGTATCCATGTGTCTCTGGCGAACACATGCTAACTGGCGCAGGTAAGATCTGATGGTAGAAATCATTTAGGCAAGCATGGGCCTGTTAAGTACTCAAAGCTACCAATGCATTTTGGAAGATTATATGGCTTCCTTTATTAGGGCTGCATTGAAGTCAAAATGCCAGTAATAATTACTCTCCCTATCTTCTGGTCAATTAAAATACAAGTAATGGAAGGATAAAAAGTTTTTTTACCTTTATTATCAAAAGTATTAAAAACCTTAAACAGTCCCTAAAAATATGTAAATAATCCTTAAAGAATGATTTTTATTTCTTTAAAGAAAATAAAGAAAATAATAATTGAATAATAATATCTAAATATCACCATTCATTAAACATATGTTGTTTTTATTTATTTAAAAAGCAAATATTTCAATGTTGACATTGAGTATATAAATTAAAAATCCATTTGCTTCTATTATAGGCAGTTTCCAATGAGGTTCCACTCACCTCCCAACCTAATTTGAAATTCTTCGTAGATTCCAAAGACAATGGTTACCATTATTTAGGCTCACACACGCCTATGTACATCTGGAAAAAATGTCTAGATAGAGGATGCCTCAAATATCCTAATTCCAGGAATTAAGTCAAAATTTTCTCGTTAAATGAACCTTTAGTAGGGGACCAATCGTCCAACCTAAAAACATTTAATAAAATCGACCGAATTACTTTCGGGACGAATAGACGATTAAAAACAGCATTTCCTGGCTGCACTAGAGCCTGAGGGTTGCTGTAGAACGTATGTGCCAATGCTTAGAATATGCAGAGAGAGAGCTTGGCGCTTGGGCTATATACAATGGTTATGTTGATTTTATAGTAGGGACAAAATTACGCACATGACCTGGCCGCCGCTCTATAAATCCGCATTCATTATGAATATCCCTGGGCAAATAAAGGGGCAAAACTGACCAAAACTCAAGCGGAATGTAACCTGCCGCCAGCAGCAAGCAGCGATTCAGACAGACTTGCACAATACATTCTGAGGTTTGCAAACAACGAGCCCCACCCTAGTGGCACAATTACACAGAGAGAAGTCACTAGGGCAGCAGCAGCATGAGGTCAGGCAGTGGCAGCGAATACATCTGGTGTGGTGTGGCAAAAACGCAGGAGTAGGCCACAGAGATGGCACAATGACACTAGTGTGTAGGCGTGACGGCAGGCCAGCAGCAATGCGGTCAGAACAGTGGGCAAAATTTAATGACACCAGTGTGGAGGACAACGGCAGAGTCCAGAGCAAGCATGAGGTACATAAAGTAGCACAAACTATATTCTGGAGCGGGTGGCAAAAACGCGTGAGTAGGGACACCGAGTGGCACACTGACTCCATTATGAGAGGAGTGTCAACGGCAGCATCCAGCATGAGTCAGACATGGTGTGCTCACAATGCACAATTCTGGAGGGTGGTCAAAAACAGATGTAACGCGCCACAGGACGCGAAAAAAAAGTGGCACAATGACATACACAAATTATTAGGTCATAGCATTCAGTAGCATGAGGTTCAGAGAGTGTCACAATGACATTCTGGAGGTTGCAAAACAGTAGTAGGTCCACAAAGTGGGCACAATGACAAGAGAGTGGGAGGGTCACAGCTAGCAGCTAGCAAGAGGCTCAGAGAGAGTGGCACAATGACAATTCTGGATGTGTCGCAAAAACATTATGTATTGCCACAGAGATGGCCACAATGACAGCAGTGTGGATGGTGAACGGCAGCAAGCAGCATTGCGTCATGACATGGCACAGATGACGACAGTGTTGGAGGTCCACGGCAGCAGCTTCATGAGTCAGCAGTGGTCAGAAATGACATTCTGGCAGGTGGCAAAAACAGGAGTAGGCCACAGAGTGGCACAATGACACAGTGTCTGTAGGGTTGACGGCATGCAAGCAGCATGCGGTCGAGACACAGTGCAACAAATGTGACACGCGTGTGGTAGGTTCATGCGGCAAGCCTGCAGCATGAGGTGTCGCGTGGCAGAGGCACAAGTAATGGACATTCGTAGGAGCTCGGTCAAAAACAGGAGTAAGGCTAACACACGTGCGGCACAATGACACAGTCACTGTGGAGGGCCACAGTGGACGAGCAGCATCAGCATATGAGGTCAGACAGTGGCACAATGACACGAGTGTGGAGGGCACTGCAGCAGCAAGCAATGAAGTGTCGGCAGTGCACACAAATGACGCTTCTGGCTTTAGGTTGTCAAAACGGGAGTAGTGCCACACAGAGAGTGAGCACATATGACAAGTGTGCGAGGTCACGGCAGAGTACAAGCATCACAGGAGGTCACAACAGTGGCAACAATGACATTCTGGAGGTGGCAAACACACAGTTGAGAAGGCCACAGACGCGTGGACAGATGAAAGAGCAGTTGGAGGGTAGAACGGTGGCAGGACTAAGCAACAGCGATGACGGGTATGCAGAGAGTGTAGGCACAATGACAGCTAGTGGGATGTCACGGCACGAGCACAGCAGCATGAGAGTCATAAAGTTGGCAACAATGACCAGTGTGATGCGTAGGTGAGTATCGTGGCAATAGCATTCCCCTGAGTACAAAGAGATGAGGATGATGGTGGGCGAGATGCTAGAAACAGTCAACAGATGTGTAGGCATCAAGCTCGGGTAGCGCATCCAGAAATAGTGCTGAGGCAGGTAGGTTTTAACCCAGAACTTTATTTCTGCCCAGTGTTTGGCAGTGAGTGTGTGTTGGAAATCCTGTCGCGATCCTCCTCTCCTGCATTCATCATGAAAGCGGATCGAGCGTTCGTTCCACAGAGTTCTTCCGTGAGCTACCAAGCGGGTTCCTACCTTGGGGTACACGATGCGGCCTGCCACAGTCGCACTGAACCACCCCACTCTCTGATGCAGACACTGACCTCGCCTAGGCTTACACTGGGGCCGTGGCGCAAGGACGCTTCGATCCCATGTCAAACTCGCCGCGCGGCTTGCTGGCCCACGCGCGCGTCCATTTGCGTGCTGCGCCAGGTTAGTCAGCAGATCTCCTATCTCGCGAGTGGCAGAATGATGCTTGATCGCAAAGTAGGCACCACCTGTTGGTTCGAGGGATGCCATCAAGGTAATGCTGGCTGCTGCTGGCGTGCCCTCCTCACTAGGCGGGTGAAGGAAGCTGCTCTTCAGTGATTTCCGGGACTTAGGTTGCTGCTGATGGAGATGGTACTGCTCCTACCCCCCCCACACTTCCTCCACCCCCCGCGGCAGGTATAGGGTGAGCGCCTTGAAGAACCCCCGGTCAGACCTTTTCAGAGGAGGGACGATGCCGCACATAGGCAGGGGCCCCAACTGATTTACGGAAAATTTCCAAAATAGAAATTTTGTGAGTTTGTCCTCCCTCTCAGCAGCTGGGAAAACGGCTTCCATTTTGGACCGGTATTGAGGTCCCAAGGCTTGTGGAGAGCCAGAAGTAAATCCCTCTCCCGGATGCTGACTATTCGGCTGCCCACTAGCCAAGGCAAATCAGCATTGCTGCGTGCCTTCTGCACAATGACTCCGAGGGGCGTTCCTGCCCCCATTTTACACTGTTACTGTCACGGTGCTTGTGGGTCATTGCCTCGTTTTCCTCATCTCCATCTACCTCCTCCAGCTGCTCCTGCTCCTCCTCTCTTGTCACCTGGGTAGAATATCCACTAATTTCACCAGACAATGATTCTGCTCCAATGTCCTCCTCCTCCTCCTCCATTTCAGTCCCCACCGGACTCATGTGGCCACGAAATGTAGTCGCCACGTCTCCAGTCCCCTGCCCAGACAGATTTTTCAGCATCTGTCCCAGGACATGAAGCAGTGGAATGACGTTATTCATCCCGTTGTCCTAGAAACAGGGCAAATAACGTGGCCTCCTCGAATGGCCCCAACAAACGGCAGGTGTCACGCATGAGCTGCCATGGCTGACATCAAAGTTACACAGGGGAGTACTCCTGTCCGCCTGGATCATCAAAAAATCGTTAATTTGGGCCCTTTCTCTGTTCATACAGTTGGGTCCAACATTTTGCAGGGCTGGGGAAATTTCCAACGGGTGGAAACATCGCATATCAGAGGGGTGTTGGGGGAGGCCGTTCTGCCGCTGCAAACTCGAGGAGGGGTGTTCCTGGCTTTGTAGGGGGTGGATGAAGTGCATGCCAGTTTCCTGGCCATTTTTAGAATTTTTCTGAAGATCGGTGGAAGACTTCAGGAACCTTCTCACAACCAGATTGAAACACATGCGCGATGCAGGGCGCTTGGACCATCCCTCCTTGGTGCAGCACCGGGCAACCATTTTTCCTCCCATTGTCCATCACCATGGTTCCGATTTGCAGTTTGTCCCCGGAGAAAAGCCACACATCGATTTCTTGCTGCATGAGAGGAGCAGTTCCTCCCTGTGTGACTTCGTTCGCCGAGGCAAGCCAGGTTTAGAACTGTGGGGACACCGCCGTGCCCTACACATGTGGTATGATGGAGCAGTACTTGTGGAGCTGAGATGGTGGTGGTGGAGGAGGAGGAGGCGGACATTGGCGCAGGAGCCGCAGTTTGACAACGTGGAGGAAAAAGCGCCGTCTCCTGTCCAATTTGTTGGTGTGCCTGGGCAGGAAGCACATTCACCCAGTGGGCCGTAAAGGACATGTACTGGCCCTGACCGTAGTTACAGCTCCAGACGTCCACGCTGCCATGCACCATGGAACAAACCGATAAGCTCAAGGACTGGCACACCTTCTGTTCTACATATTTATGTAGTGCTGGTACTGCCTTTTTGGAAAAGAAATTACGGCTTGGAACTCTCCATCTCGGCTCGGCACAAGCCATTGGTTCTCTGAACAGGGCAGATCCCCATTTGGAAAGGGTGGGACTGCGTCCCAAAACAATTTGGGAAACGGGGAAAAGGGTGCTTCTGCACTTAGGATGGTTGGACACATATTGTTGTCTCTTTTTGCAACGCCCGGCTGAAACATGCTGGCGTAGAGTGTAAGGAGAGGAGCTTGGGAGGGAGATGTGTCAAAGAGAAACACTCCCTTCTGCGGGTGGTGGACCCTTTTGACTGGCTGAAATGGCATGGTCCCCCTTGGGCTCTGTGCTGCTGTTGTGCGGCGGCGGAGGACCCCAAATCTGACCCCTTTTCTCCCGGCCCCCCGGATGGTGGTGATGTGTTGTGCAGGGCCGTGGTCCCAAACTTTTTGCCCCCGGGCCACGTTTCACTTTCTGCCGCAGATTTACTTACCCATATTCGGTCCCCCGGGTGTCTTAGAAAAGAAAAGCCACACACCGAGTAGCTGTTTTACCGTCAAAGCTCCCCTGAAATGGGGCTACTGCCGCTGCCTCACTGACCCTGTGCAGCTACTTTCTTGGAACCCCGCGAAAGGGGTTTTTTCCCCCGTGGCCACTTGGCTCCCCACCTCACATGCTGCTATCCTTTCATCACGGCCAACAACCCACTTGTGGCTGCACCCCTGCCTGCGGCAAGTGACGCCTTTCTCCCGACGATGATGAAGCCCCGCCTCACCCGGCTCCCCAAGTGGGGGGCTACATCATCACTATTTGTGTTTCATCGTCACTGCTGTCCTCATCACGGTTTGGATGCGGGCTGACCTCTCACAAATGACCTCCCAGCCACTCTAAAACTTTTATACTTTGCCCCTCCCGAAAGAAGACGGGATATTGTCCCCATTTCTTCCTGTCAAGTAGTGTGACTCCCCTCCAAAAAAATTGTTCATCCCCGCTATATTGGGCGCTGAGCCCAAAACCCCAATGTAGTTCTCTGGCGAGGGAACGGATGGGACAGGGTGGGTGGAGGACAGGTGAGGGCCGCTGACCCGCCCCCGGGCCCATCCCAACTAAGGGTGTGTCTGCGTTCCACCGACTCTTTGCGGGGTTGTCAGATGTTATCTGGGGGAAAGGGGATGACCTAGTCAACCCAATCAAGAACCTTTGGGGTTTTGCGAGAACACAGGGCCCGAGATGCAGGGAGTTGTGGCCTCATGAGGCCCCTGCTGAACGTCCCTTGCTGTGTTTCGATGGGCCTGCCCCGGAATTTTTGTCCCTCTGCCACTCGCAGGGGAAAAAACCGCCCCTCTCGACTATGTTTTGTTAAAAAATGTACAGCCACTGTTTGATGAAAAAAATTTTGTTTGATAAATAACACCTGTATTTGACTTTAATGAACCAGTAACAAGCTTGGGAAACCCCTTGGATAAAAATTTCGCCCCGCAAAGGCCAGGAAAAATTTACTTTTATGGTGTTTAAAAAACATGTGTTTTTTATGAATATAAAGCACAAAAAAGGCTAATTAACCTTCGGTATGAATTATGTACAGGCAAAATTGCTTTTTGGCGGTGAAAAAGAAGTTTCTTTTACAAGACAAATGCAGAAAAAAAATTTTTGTTAACTCTTGGATGTAAATTGCGCAAAAGAAAAATTTAGCCATCGAAAAAACCGCTTTGTAGGTGTTACAATGGGGTGTATTTTCGCTACACAACAAAAGGAAAAAAATTTTAATTAACCTTGCTTGTGAATTATGCTACAAGCAAAATGTCTTTTTTGGCGGTGAAAAAGGCGGTTTATTTCAGTCAACACAATAGCAGAACCCCCGTTTTTTAACCCCGGATGTAAATTGCGTAAAAGAATTGAGTAGCCAAAAACTACCCGCTTTGTACGTGTTACAATGGGATGTAAATTTTATGCTACACAAAAGAGAAAAAAACCCTTTTAATTAACCCTTACTTGGAATTAGCTACGGAAAAAAGTCTTTTTTTGGGTTGAAAAAAACGGTTTATTTTTCACCACAAAGAAACAAAGCTTTTAACCCTGGATATAAATTTAGCAGCCAAAAAACTCCAGCTTTGTAGCGTGTTACATGGGTGTATTTTACCTACACAACAAGGAAAAAACTTGTAATTAACCCTTTGCTTGTGAATTATGTCAGGGGAAAAAGTCCTTTTTTGGCGGGGAAAAAGACAGTTTCTTTTTCCCACAGCGCAGAAAAACGCTTAATTAACCCGGATGTAAATTCGCAAAAAAATTGAGCAGCCAAAAAGAAGTGGTATTTGTATTTTAAAAACTCTGTTTCTTTAAAGAAAAACAACAGGAACAGGCTTTTGATCACCCTTTGGGTATTAAAAATGCTTGAGCGATGCATTAAATTGTAATGCAGCTGCATGGACGCACACTGGACCGTTCAATC
>JAODAL010035203.1:0-43231 GCA_025379985.1 Phyllomedusa bahiana | reverse complement strand
GGTGGAGGAGACGGCGGATGACAGCAGAGTAAAAGGGAAAAGGTGAAGGAGACGGGAGACAGCGGCTGGAACGGAGGTGAGAGGAGACGGTGGATGACAGCAGAGCTGGAACAGAGGTGAGAGGAGACGGTGGATGACAGCAGAGCTGGAACAGAGGTGAGAGGAGACGGTGGATGACAGCAGAGCTGGAACAGAGGTGAGAGGAGACGGTGGATGACAGCAGAGCTGGAACGGAGGTGAGAGGAGACGGTGGATGACAGCAGAGCTGGAACAGAGGTGAGAGGAGACGGTGGATGACAGCAGAGCTGGAACAGAGGTGGCAGAAGAGGTGAACTTGTTTGTTTTATTTTATCAGGGCACCAGCAGCCTAAGTATGTTCAATAATAAAAACCTGGAGGACTCCTATAGGTTATAATGACATTGCATATACAGTGTTATCAAGAAGTCCCCAAAAAACAGATCCTGTACTGCTAGGACTTGTACTGTAACTGTATTCATTGCAGGTTTGGCAGTACTGCGTCATCTATATGGGGGCCTGATATTACTGATGACAGCCCTGTCATGAAACGTAGGGAGAAGCTGTCACTTGTCAACAAATAAAGCCATTGAACCTGCAATGTCTGCGACATCCTGGCTCCATTTACAAGGATAGTTTTGCACTGTGGTCTCCCATTCAGGATCTCCATCACAAATATCCACTGGGCTAGTTTGTCCAGCAAAGAGAACATCCAAAACACCCAACAATGTTTGTACTGCTGTTCCCTATGGATGCATTACGGATATTTATCTCAGGTATCCTGACGGATACCCCAGGGACAGGGACCCCAAGTGCAATGTGAACCCAGCCTAACTTAAATAGGTCCTGTGACCCTTCCTGACAGGTCTGTGTTAGTAAATCCTCAGGTTCCCTGCAATACTATAATTCTGCAGCCTCTTCTCTTATATCTCTGTGATGTGCTGTTCCTCTGTTATTCCTCCTGGAAATGTATGACTGAATCCGTCAGATGGGTGGTACCATCCTGTATTGTCTGACATTGTGCAATCAGTGCCTACTGGCAGAGTGTGCAGGGACACACCCCTTTGGCACCTGATACGGTAACACTCACTTGACAGATTCAGTCATACATTTCCAGGAGGAATAACAGAGGAACAACACATCACAGAGATATAAGAGAAGAGGCTCCAGGATTGTTATATCACAGAGAAGTCACTTAAAGGGCCCGTTCACACGGCTTATTTGCCGATGGGTTGGCACCGTATTCCGCGCCGGATTTGCGCTTCAATACGGCGCCAATCCGTCGGAGTCATTACGGTAATCCACTGCTCACATAGAGAACAGTGGATTCCGTCGCTCCTCCCCGCTCGGCAAATCCGCCGCGGGGGGAGAAAGTGACATGAACATTATTACGGCGCGGACGCGCCGTAAACAATGGCATTGTCTATGGGGCCGGGAGCGGCGCCCCCGCCGCGCTATCGGACCCGCCCACCGTCCCGCCCGTATTCACGGCGGATTTGTGCGCTCAATACGGCGCACAAATCCGCCGTGAATAAGCCGTGTGAACCCGGCCAAACAGACGAATCAGGAGAGGTCACTGATCCCTTCTAACCCTTTAATGACGCAGTTTTTATCACATTTTTGCTTTCCGTTCCTGCTTTCCAAGAGCCGCACCTATTTTAGTTTTATTCCACGTATGAGATGAGGGCTCGCATGTCTGCTAGCGCTGTGTGATGATTTGTGTATTTAGCGGGGCCAGGACTAGTTTTTATTGGTAACCAATGAAATATAATCTATCAATTATTAACCCCTTAAGGACCCAGCGTTTTTTCGTTGTTGACACGTTCGTTTTTCCCTCCTCGCCTTCCCAGAGCCATAACTTTTTTATTTTTCCACCTACATAGACACATGAGGGCTTTTATTTTGCGGGACAAGATGTACTTTCTAATGGTGTTATTCACTATACTATAGAATATACTGGGAAACCGCAAAAAGAATTCCAAGTGGGACAATATGTGAATTTTTTTTTATTTTCGCCATGTTTGCGGGGGTTTTGCTTTTACAGTGTTCAATCTTCGGTAAATATAATGTCTTCTCTGTATTCTACAGGTTGTTACGAATCCGCCAATACCAAACATGTACGGTCTCCGTTCTGTCCTGGTACCGTAAAAAAAATTCCAAACATTTTCTATTTTTGAAATTTGCGCCACGGCGCCATTTTGTGCGACCAATAACTTTTTTGTACTAACACCTATGGACGTCAGTGAGGGGGCATTTTTTGCGGGCTGAAGTGTACTTTTTATCGCTAGCAGTTTGGAATGAATGCGACTTTTTTGATCATTTTTATTCCATTTTTTGAGTGACGTAAAATGACCAAAAAACGCAATTTTGGCGTTTGGAATTTTTTTTTCTTCTACGGTGTTCAGTGTACGGGATAAATGATGTTATATTTTTATAGATCGGACTTTTTCGGACGCGGCGATACCAAATATGTGTAACTTTTTAATTATTTTAATGATTTTATTTGTAAAATGGGGAAAGGGGGGTGATTTGAACTTTTAATACTTTTTTTTCTTACTGTAACATTGAGGCCACCTATGGTACTTGACCACAAGGTGGCGCGATTGTTAATACAACCTAATGCATTGCATAGGCAATGCATTAGGGTGTACAAAGATGGCGGTTTCCCCACTTCCTGTCTGCGGACGGAAGTGGGGCAAACCGGCCAGGGTAAGTGACGGGGCCTTCACAAGGCTCCCCACCACCATGCCTGGTCGTCGGATCGGGATGACCGTTCCGATCGGTGCGCGGCACCGATCGGCGTTCATTCAGACGCCGCGGCCATCTTTGCGGAGCCACCCGCCGGCGCTGTTACTGCCGGGTGTTAACGGCGATTTGCCGCTAACACCCGCCGGCTGTGCGGGGGGGGTCGCGGAGCGATCCCCCTGCAAAGCCCCTTAGCGGCCCTGGGACGTACTCATACGCCCAAGGTCGTTAAGGGGTTAAAAACAATATCAACAATGAAAAAACACTAAAAAAAAGTCTCTTTAATAGACATGAAGGGCAGGTGACAAACCTGGAAACATAGAGTATTTATACGTGAAATCAGGAGTGAAAGACTATATAAGGACCCCCACACTTCATATTAAATTCCTAAGCAGACCCCAATACAAGACATTCCAAGGCACCAAGATATACGGCCACATGTATGAAAACTGTCTAGGTCTAAAGCTCACTTTATTGCCCATAGAAACCAATCAGAGCCCATAGCAACCAACCAAAGCCCATAGCAACCAACCAGAGATCATAACAACCAATCAGAGCCCATAGCAACCAATCAGAGCCCATAGCAACCAATCAAAGTGCCCCTTTCATTTCATATAGCGCTCTGGAAAAACAAAAGGGGCGCTCTGATTGGTTACTATGGGCAACAAAGTGAATTTTAGACCTAGACAATTTTCATACATGTGGCCCATAATGTATAATTTTTTTTTTACCTGTAACCTAATTAGACATACCAGTACTAGATAGGGGCTTATGTTTGAAATCTGTCTAGGTGTGACTGTCTTTGTTGCCCATAGCAACCATTCAGAGACCATAGCAACCAATCAGAGTCCACAGCAACCAATCAGAGCTCAAAGCAACCAATCAGAGCTAATAGTGACCAATCAGAGCCCATAGCAACCAATCAGAGCTCATAGAAGCAAACCAGAGCTCATAGCGACCAATCAGAGTCCACAGTAACCACTCAGAGCCCATAGCAACCAACCAGAGCTCATAGCAACCAATCAGAGCCCATAGCAACCAACCAGAGATCATAACAACCAATCAGAGCCCATAGCAACCAATCAGAGCTCCTAGCAACCAATCAGAGCTCCTAGCAACCAATCAGAGCTCATAGCAAACAATCAGGGCCCATAACAACCAATCAGAGGCCATAGCAACCAATCAGAGCTCATAGCAACCAATCATAGCCCATAGCAACCAATCAAAGTGCCCCTTTCATTTCATATAGTGCTGTGGAAAAACAAAAGGGGAGCTCCGATTGGTTGCTATGGGCAACAAAGTGAATTTTAGGCCTAGACAGTTTTCATACATGTGGCCCATAATGTATAATTTTTTTTTACCTGTAACCTAATTAGAAATACCAGTACTAGATAGAGGAATTCAGAGGGGCTTATGTATGAAAACTGTCGAGGTGTGACAACCAATCAGAGACCATAGCAACCAATCAGAGTCCACAGCAACCAATCAGAGCTAAAAGCAACCAATCAGAGCTCGTAGTGACCAATCAGAGCCCATTGCAACCAATCAGAGTCCACAGCAACCAATCAGAGCTAAAAGCAACCAATCAGAGCTCGTAGTGACCAATCAGAGCCCATTGCAACCAATCAGAGCCCATAGCAACCAATCAGGGCTCAGCTTTAATTTTATACAGTGCTCTGGGAAAATAATAGCTGAGCTCTGATTGGTCACTATGGGCTCTGATTGGTCACTATGGGCTCTGATTGGTTGCTATGGGTTCTGAGTGGATGCTATGGGCTCTTATTGGCTGCTATGAGCTCTGATTGGTTACTATAGGCTCTGATTGGTTGCTTTGAACTCTGATTGGTTGCTATGAGCTCTGATTGGTGGCTATGGGCTCTGATTAATTGCTATGAGCTCTGATTGTTTTTTATGAGCTCTGATTGGTTGTTATGGGCTATGATTGGTTGCTATGAGGACTGATTGGTCGTTATGGACCCTGATTGGTTGCTATGGGCTCTGATTGGTTGACATGGGCTCTGATTGGTCACTATGGGCTCTGATTGGTTGCTATGGGTTCTGATTGGTTGCTATAAGCTCTGATTGGTCGCTTTGGGCTCTGATTAGTCGCTATGGGCTCTGATTGGTTGCTATGGGCTCTGCTTGGTCGCTTTGGGCTCTGGTTGCTATGGGCTCTTTGATTGCTGTGAGCTCTGATCAGTTGCTATGGGCAACAAAGACAGTTTTACTACACAAGGCCCAATATGTCAAAAAGTACACCTAACAAGAATGTCACCCCCGCACCCTCATTTTTGACATATTGGCTTCCTCTATCTAGTACTGGCATATATAGCTATGTAATAGGGAAAGTCGGTTGCCTCAATCAGATTTGTAAGATCTTGTAGTTTAAAAGATATCAACAAAAACAGTTTTCATTCGAGTTCATAACAATTGGATCCAGTGCCTTCAGCTCTGTGTTCAGCACCATGGACAAGACATTGAACCGCTCAAATCGCTGTTACATAGTCAGTACGGTTAAAGAAGAGATATATAGTTGAAACCAGCAGTTTCCATCCCCTCTATATAAAGCCCAATCTGCAGGTTTCTCCCCCCCCCCCCCTCTATATAAAGTCCCATCTGCAGGTTTTTCTCTCTGACATGAAATCAGAATAAACCTTCCCCGTTTTAGGTCAGTTAGGAACCAAAATTATTTCTATTTTTCAAATGCAGAATAATGAGAGAATTTTAAGGCATTTTTCTTACTTTCTGCAGAGTCAGAAGTTTCCATACACTGGCATGACTCCGCCTTTACACAATTTGGGGCCACCCATATGATGAGGTCAGGTCTTTGGAAGCTTCTGGTTTATTGGCATCACCTGAGTTAATTAGAAACACACCTGTGGAGGTATTTTATTACTCACCAGAAACACACTGCTTCTGTGTGTAACATCATGGGAAAGTCTAAAGAAATCAGCCAAGATATCAGGAAGAGAATTGTGGACTTGCACAAGTCAGGATCATCCTTGGGTGCAATTTCCAGATACCTGAAGGGGCCTCGTTCATCTGTACAAACAATTATACACAAGTAAAAACAAGATGGGAATGTTCGGCCATCATACCACTCAGGAAGGAGACAGGCTCTGTGTCTCAGAGATGAACGTGCTTTGGTCTGACATGTGCATATCAACCCAAGAACAAAAGCAGAAGACCTTGTGAAGATACTGGTGGAAGCTGGTAAGATTGTGTCATTATTCACAGTGAAACGAGAACTGTATCAACATGGGCTGAAAGGCCACTCTAAGAGGAAGAAGCCACTCAATGTTTCAGGACTTTTTGCACCACTTCCTGACCTCAAACAAGGAGCTTAATGCCTCAATTTGAATTGGGATTTAAACTGTCCTCCTAATCCTGCTGTTAACATTGTGACTTCATGAGACCAAGACAACACCTTACAATGGATCAACAGTACCTCACCATTGTCAAGCTTCAAGCAGGATGCTCTCAGACAGAAGTGACCACTGAGCTTAGAGTGTAACAGAGAGTCATCTGCAGGTTGCAACAGAGATACAGAAACTGTTCTGATAGTTGTTGCTTGTGATGGATCACACTCATATGATGTCTTCAATCACTTTATTACATGAGGTGTTAGCTGCCATTACACATGTGTCTGATCAGGTCCCTGACCACTAAACCAACAAGTTGCAATGTCATTGTAGTACACATATACAAGTAGTGAGACCCCCTAGAAGCCATACAGCATATAACATATTGCTACATCCTTTCCCTTTTAACTGGAAGAACATGTCTCTCTCATGTCTTTTACCACAGTATTTACAGTGGCCTGTTCTTACAGGAGGGCTCTGTGCTTTTTTCTTTCGCTTATCATATCACATATTGCACTTTAATTTTTAGTATTTTGTCAGTTCAACAGCCCTGTAGATTTGCATGTATTTCTCTAGGTTCATTTCTTCCTCTCTCAGTAATCTTTCTCTGAGGTGAATGTCTCTGATGCCACACACTATTCTGTCTCTGATGAGAGTGTCTCTGATGTCTCCAAATCCACATGTTGCAGCAAGTCAGCTCTGTCACAAATCTCTCTACACTTTCACCAGCCTCCTGATTTCTTATTGTCACGGGCCGTGCTGTCTCCTCGGCATTCTACTTCTGCTGGCATGGCTCACGCGCCAGACCTTGCAGACCTCCTGTCCCGGCCGGTACACACCTGTCCCTGCTGCTGCTCAGCTTAGGCTCAGCATGCACACCATTCCCTTGTAGTGTCCTGCTGCAGTAAGTCCAAATTGCCTTGAGGAGGGCTCTGGTTAACACCGAGACCTACTTAGACTTCATACATAGCCTATACCATTGCTTGCACTGGTCAGGTGATTCCACTGTCTTTCCACTGTTGCATTGTTTTGGGGGTCACAGTGTTTATCAAAAGCACTACATAGGCCATACTTACAGCTCAATGGCTGGACTAGACTGAACCCAGTAGGAGGCAACACTGGCCCCTATGCTACTTGGGAAAGATAATCAAATGCAGCTAATTGCTGAGCTGTAGCGCACACAGCCCTCCATTAGGAGAACAATTAGCCACAGTATAATACATGAGGAGATTGCACAAATGCAAAAATACCGATAAAACAACCACTCACACACTTTCTATGTATGAGGGGGGTGGCTGCTGGTCCTACAATTGCATATAGATAAGGCGATACAGAAGGGTGCCATTAATAATATCATTAATACAGATACATGTGGTGCACCATGCTGGCTTACAACCTATTAGTGACGCCCATACTATTCGATTATGCGAGCTGCCCAGCACTTTCTAGGTGTCCAACACAAATTACAGACACCCTCTGCTCCCCAGTATTTTCGGGCAAATAAAAATGACATACTGGAAAAATATTAAATATGAGGTATTAGTTGATACAGTGGCCATGGTACACAAGCTTGCAACCGGTTTCAAGGGTCCACATGCCTTGCAAGCTTGTGTTGGACTCCTAGAAAGTGCTGGGCAGCCTGCCCAATCGAATAGTATGGGAATCACTAATAGGTTGTAAGTCAGCATGGCGCACCACACTTATCATTATTAATGGCAACCTACTGTATAGACTTATCTATATGCAATTGTAGGACCAGCAGCCACCCCCCTCACGCTTGGAGGGCATATGAGTGTTTGTCCTATCTGTATTTTTGCATTTGTGAAATCTCCCAATGCATTATACTGTGGCCTTTCTGCATGCTGGTGTGAAATGGTATCAATTCAATGTGCAGTTTTTTATCATCTAATTGGTCCCTTACTGGAGGGATGTGTGAGCTAATGCTCAGCAATTAGCTAGACCTGGGGGCCACTATAAGATCCACATACAGAGTAAACTCTTCTTTCCAATGTCTCCAAATCCACCATTGCCAGGATTGTGTGTGATACTTGCGAAGTGATCTGGCAGCACTTACAACCAATTGTGATGCCTAGTCTGTCTCCAGAGCTTTGGCTACAGATTGCCAAAAGGTTTAAATCTATTGCCGATTTCCCAAACTCCATGGGTGCTGCCAACGGGAAGCACATACGAGCGCAGCAGCCACCGCACTCAGGATCTTTATTTTATATTTATCCTCCATCCTCTCTTTCTCCAGCACTGATGGCTGATAGCTTTTTACCATGTTTTCGGTCTGTCCCTAGTAACATCTGCCCAAATGTTGAATCGACCCCGATCTTCATAATGCGACTTGTTTTGGTTTTTCAAATCTGTTTTTTTTTTTTCATTTTTTGCTGACCAAAAATATTTTTTATACATACCTAATTTTTGTTGTCTTTGTATTTGTCTCCATTTTTTTTAATTCATTGATACCCCATATAAATTTTTTCAATATTATCTTCATTTTTTGCTCTAATTTGTATCAATGCATTTTAAAAGAATTTAAAAAAAATGAACCACATATATGGTTGAATCTAGAATAGAAGCATATTTTTAGGACCGTTTATGTATGTAATGTACTATAAAATAACACAAGACAAGGTTCAAAGTGTAAAAAATATAACTTATATAAAATGTTTTAATATAAATAACAAAAAAATTATGAACCCTTCAACTAACAATCCCAAAACCCATTTCTAAAAGCCAAATATAAAAACTAATACTGGCAGTACAGAAATTCGTTTATCAGCATTTGCGGATGACCTGCTGCTTTTTGTCTCACAGCCACGAGACACTATCGCCCAACTACTGGCGGAGGTGGAGCAGAAGGGGGCGCTGCTGGGATTTAGGGTAAGTCGGAGGCGTTACTTCTAAAGGGCCCTTCGCTTCCACTATGAACCCGCAACGTTGCGTTAAAATGGCAGAAATCTTCCATAACCTATCTTGGAGTTCAGATTACTAGACATCCTGCTAAACTATACTCAGTAAACCTAGACCTCTTTATAAAATTCCTCAGTGAGAAACTTGCTGCTTGGTCGGGCCTCATGTTATCGTTTGCAGGTAGAGCCAACCTTTTAAAATTGGTGGTCTTCCCGAAACTTCTGTACCTATTTCCAACTCTCCCCTGGTATCTACGTCCTCGGGATGAAAAGTTAATTAACAAATTGTGTGGCTCCTTTATTTGGAATGGTAAACGCCCTCGTATCCCTTACATTGTATTGCGCCAACCCAGGTCCCATGGTGGACTCAATTTCCCGAACATTAAACTCTACAACCTTGCTGCCAACATGTGTTTTCTACAGGATTGGAAAACGGGATCAAGCAATTTCACGCCAGGAGCTCTGGAGGCACAATTATACCCCCCGATCTCCCTGATAAACTTCCCACAAACTATCGTAAAGGTGCCCGCCTCATGAGATTAGAGAGAACCCATTGTTCATGGCTTCTTGGAAAGACGTGGCGTGCCATCCGTAGGCAACAGGGTCTATCAGCAGAATTTTCCTTGGGCCTTAGATTCCTCCATAACCCCGCCTTTCAGAATGGCAAGGCTCATCCACTCTTTAAACGCTGGTCCGATATGGGCCTCACTAAGGTGGGGGATCTAGTGGATGCTCGGGAAAGGAAGTTGTTGTCATTTAACCAGCTTTGCACTAAATTTGATTTCATACGCTTACAACCTTTTCATTTTATGCAACTACAAAGCTATGCACTGCTGGTGACCAGATCTTTGGGGCAGCTGAATTGGGAGGACATGGTCCTTAGTTTGCTCTCCAAGACTCCTTGCCCGCGAGGACATGTCTCCAAATTCTATGTAACATCTTAGGTCACTATTAGACCTATGGCATCAGACCCTCAGGCCCTAACAGATGGACTATTGACATCCCAAATTTACCAAATTGAAGACCTATTAGCGGCACATTCCCAATTAACCAGACATATTCCTAGTATCTCCTAGTGGGAGATGTCCTTAAAAAAACTTACACCCTGGTTATATATCAAAACATCGTAATTGTTTGATGGGATGTACCCCCTCACCGTCCTGTGCCGGATGTGGGGAGAGCATCGCGGATTTATTTCATTGTTTCTGGAGTTGTTCAGTTAGTCAGTCCTTCTGGAGGAGAATATACCGCTTTGTTCAAGCTCACACATTGCTCAACGTTCCCTTCTTGCCGGTGTGGGCTCTCTTTGGAATCCTAGATCCAAACTTGCGAATCCCGCCTCAAACCAAAAAACTACTCTCTTGCATTTCAGCAGCTGCATGCAAAACCATACTCCAAGCGTGGATAAGCCCCTCTCACCCATCTTTGCAGCTATATTTAGAGAAATTATCCTTTTTGCTGCGTATGGATTGGGTGGATGCTTCTTTACAGAAAGAATCAAGAGTTGAAGGATTTTTCCTAACCTGGCAGCCCATAATTAATCTTCTTCCAGATCATGTAAAAACCAGCATACGCTCCTGTTTTCAATATACCACTTGGTATTTGGAGTGTGCTGCTGGAGGTCAACCCCTGATTTTGGATACTTCGCCACCCTGCTGAGTGGAGACTGACATAGACTTGTGGTCGTTATTCTTGTCGCCTCTTTCTTTGGGAGGACCCACACACCCCTGGATATTCCCTCCCCTCCCCCCCTTCTCCCCTTTTTCTTTTTTCTTTTTCTCCTCTAGGATGTCTTAGACGCCATATTTGAGTAGGTTGGACTTTATGAAAGAGAACTGCATTATTTCCGGCATCGTTTGTCTTTCTATGTGGTTCTGGCATTGCCCTGTTGTTGTGTCTTGAACATGCTTGAACCCGGTTATATTGTCCGGTAATCTGCTTGGCATGACATGTTGTTTTATACTAGATAATTGTAGTTCCACCATTCCTCTGTTTACATTCGTATATTTACAGAGGTATATATGTATGTGTATATATATATATATATATATATATATATATTTATTTAACCTTCCTTACATCCGCTCTTTCCCCTACATTCCCCTCCCATCCCTTCCCCCTTTCCTGATTGTCTTTGTTCTTCCCCCATGTTGGGGGTATTGTTTGTTTGTGCTTAATATTTTGAAAATGCTAATAAAAATAATGTTATAAAACAAAACTAAAATTAATTAGAACCAAAAAAATTATAAATTCTCATAACTTGGTGAAAAGTGGAAGGGAGAAGATGATGTACCAAGTCGAGACTGGGAGAGGTATGGGTACCCACTGCTGTGGTAATGGTGGTGTTGATATGGGTGGTATATTGCACTCATAGCAGTGGCCAGGTCTTGAGATTGAGGTGGTGGGAGAATAGGTTCAGGAGGTGGAGGTTGGTGCACAAACGGTTGTAGAGGCAGTGGTAGGGCGGTTGTGGAGGCACTGGTAGGGGGTTGTAGAGGCAGTGGTAGGGGGGCTGTGGAGGCAGTGGTGAGGAGGGTTGTGGAGGCAGTGGTGAGTGAGGTTGTGGAGGCAGTGATGAGGGAGGTTGTGGAGGCAGTGGTGAGGGGGGTTGTGGAGGCAGTGGTAAGGGGTGTTGTGATGGCAGTGGTAGGGGAGGTTGTGGAATCAGTGGTATGGGAGGTTGTGGAGGTAGTGGTAGGGGAGGTTGTCGACCCCACTCATAAGGGCATGTGGAAAAGTAGCACATTGCACCCCTGCCATCCACCACAGGCCAGAGATGAGGAGACCAATATCGTTCATGCATGTGGGTGAGTCAAACACTGACGCCGAGACGAGGCAAAACCCCATGTAATGGTCTTGTTGAGATCTCTGGTTATGGCAGAAGGGATGTGCTAAGCAATATGTGTAGAAATCATAGGTGTCATCTCCATCAACACACCGTATAAAGAGAGTTCATTCCTCCAGTTTTCTCTCCCTTCTATGGTGGGTTCTGTCGCTGACCTGTCAGGTGGAAGAAGTGTGGGGGGGCTGCATGGTGGCCTCTTGGACGGAAACAGCAGCAAAGCAAGATGTTGTGGGTGCTGCAGAGGGCTCTGCTGCAGAAGGCGGTGCTATTGGGGACCCCGAGTATGGAGAATCCACCCATGAAGGTCCCAGCAGGTCATCTTCTTCCCCCTCCTGCTTCCTGGGTGGTTGAAGTGACCATGAATGGGGTGGTTTCCATCTCCGTCTGCTGGCATTCTTCTGCTGCGGGGACTGGCGCCATGGGTATGCGCACATTGCCAGACGACCCAATAAATAAATGAATGATTAATAATGTTGTATGTTATAATCATTGAACAACCATTATAAATCTTAATTACTTACTGGTGGAGTCCACTCTGAGGCAGGACGAATGCCAGCTCTTTATGATATGGCATCTTTGTTTGACAGGGGGGAGAGGCCCTACTTCTTTACCCCACATGGTTCCACCTCAGCTAGCGGTCACGCTCGCTCTTCCACCGCTTTTGACGTCAACTGTTGACAATAGAAAAGAAGGATTAAATTGGCGGCCGACACATCTCAGTCATTAAGGCAAACAAAGCGTTCTGAGCTCCACTCGGTGACCTTAGCGCGAGAGCTGCAGAGATGCATTAGCGCTGACGTGCTTGTGCTTACATCAGTCCTGCAGCCTCTCTGTGGCAAATGTGCAGATGTGACCTTGTGGAACAGACACGTGCCAAGTCCTGACTCGCAAGAACCATATGAATGAATTTTTAAACAGCTGCACCAAAAAAAAGATGAAGTTTTCCAATATAAATATTACAGATCACTTACGGATCATCCCCCCAGTCTACTGCCATACTCTCTCCAGTCATTTGAGTACAGCGCCTCAAAAACATCCTCCCACGGCTTGTTTTTCAGGATGTGATTACTGTACCCCCGGGTGCTCTTATCCTAGAGCTCTGGCCGAATATGTACCTGAAACAAGTACAAAAAAATGTCAACACTAGAACTCATCAAAATCAATAAAAATATATTTAGATTGTGCAAAGTAAAGTTTAAACGTACAGATCTATGATGACCACATGGCATGCAACTGCCAATGATGACCGCATGCAACTGCACCACAAAGATTAAACATACTGACCAATGATGACCGCATGGCATGCAACTGCACCACAAAGATTAAACATACTGACCAATGATGACCGCATGGCATGCAACTGCACCACAAAGATTAAACATACATGAACCGCAATGATGACCAGAATGCCGCATGGCATGCAACTGCACCACAAAGATTAAACATACTGACCAATGATGACCGCATGGCATGCAACTGCACCACAAAGATTAAACATACTGACCAATGATGACCGCATGGCATGCAACTGCACCACAAAGATTAAACATACTGACCGATGATGACCGCATGGCATGCAACTGCACCACAAAGATTAAACATACTGACCAATGACCGCATAGCATGCAACTGCACCACAAAGTTCAACATACTGACCAATGATGACCGCATGGCATGCAACTGCACACAAAAAAAGAAGCCCACTGACCAATGATGACCGCATGGCATGCAACTGCACCACAAAATTTAAACATAGTGACCAATGCTGACCACATAGCATGCAACTGCACATAAAAGTTAAACATACTGACCAATGATTACCGTATGGCATGCAACTGCACAAAAAAGTTCAATGTACTGAACATTGATGACCGCATAGCATGCAAATGCACCACAAAGTTTAAGCATACTGACCGAGAATGACTACATGGAAAAATAATTAAACAAAGGTTTTTTTCCCCAAAATTTTCTTCCCATAAAAATAAATTAGAGAGATGCAACAGTATATGTCTACACTCACCTCAATAATTACTCTCCCACCATCAATGTCCATACCGTGGTACGATTGCTTGGGTGGTATGTTTGTGCCTCCTCTTCAACACTTTGCAAAATAATGTGAACAAAGGGCAAAATGTCCGGCAATAAACACACCCACTATAAGTGGGACCCATATGCCTTGTTGAAACACCATGCCAAAAACCCATCTGGCAGTTTACATAGACTTCAATAGTAAATTTTCTGCTTTAGGATTTTCCAACATGTTCCTAAAACCACCGGCACCCAAAATGGACCAGAAAAAAAATGACCTGTGTAGACTACAAGTAATTTTTGTTGTATTAAATAAAGTCAATGTGGACGTTTTTCTGTTGAATTTTCAGTGGGTTCAAAATACTAAAACCGCCGAAAATCCGCCGGAAAACCTCTGCTGTGTAAACATAGCCAAAGATTCACAGAAAGGCAAAGAAGTGGACGTCCTTTGGTTCCATCACACATTGATGACCGCTTCATTGTAACCAATGCCCTGCAGAGCCGAATGATGAATGCTGCACGTCAGGCTTGGGCTGGCCCACAGAGGAATAGGGTAAGCCCCCAGTGGGCCCCTGAGCATGGCAGACCTGGACTTGTTTTTTAACTTCATATACATCATCAGGAGGGGCAAAAAAGCAGAGAAAGAGAGGCAAAAAGCAAGAGGCAGAGTAAGGGAGGTCATATACAGTAGATATAAACTCCAAAGATGGGCCCAGACACAACTCAACTGGTGGACCTCTAGAGTCGAGTCCACCTGTGGGCCTTAGGCACCCCAGTCCGACACTGGGTGGAGCCCAGAAAAAAAATCCACCAGTGGGCCCAGAAACAGCTCAACTAGTGGGCCACTAGAGTCAACTCCACCTGTGGCCCCTGGACACCCCAGTCCGACACTGAGGCACCTGTAAGGGAGATGAGAGGGGACCAAGTATCACATTAGACCATTTGTAACCATTTACTCCAGCATAGTGTACGTTATATAGATAATGCAGAAGGGTGTGCCAAGATGGTGGTTTTATGACTTTATTGCTGAAGCAGGAAGTAGCAGGAGCACTTACAAGGCAGCTATGGAAACTTTTTATAGGCTTTCAGCTGCTGTGGTTACCAATCGGCACTCTGCAATCTTGTTGTGGCCTATCAGACACACTGTGTCCACGTGGTTATAGATAGTCACTTGGTAGTAATAGCACATTTAGCCGCACCATACATAATCTGCTTAGTGGAGGCTCCTCAACCCTCCATTCAGTTCAACAATCAATAACGGTAGCAGATATTTATTTCAATTAGCATAAAAAATTTATCAAAAGTCTTAAGCACATAAAACTTCAAACTGTTTCAAGTTTGTTACTTGCAATTTAATTTTGGTATACGTCCATAGATGGCGGCAGTAGCATAATCAATTCACAGCATCATGTTGCAAACGCATAGCCTCTCATAGAGATTTGATGTAAATTTGCCTCATAATAGAGTGTGGAGTGGGCTCACTCGATAGGCGGTGGGTGCTGGCTGATTATTACAGCTGGTACCCGTCACTTACAGCAAGGATCGGAGCCGGCTCCGATCCCTGCTGTTGAATTGTTTAGACACCGCGGTGATCGTGGTAGCAGATACTTATTTCAATTAGTAGCAAAAAGTTATTACAAGCAAACAGGCAGGCATAGCGCAGAACGCGAGAGGTCTCTCACGAAATGTCGCGGGCGTTCTGCGCTATGCCCCCCTGTTAGCTGTGTGTGCTCCAAGATGGAGAAGCCAAGCTATGCGTTTTCAACATGATGCTCTGAATTGATGATGCTACTGCCGCCTACTATGGAGGTATGCCAAAATGAAATCGCAAGTAACAAACTTGTAACAGTTTGAAGTTTTATGTGCTTAAGACTTTTAATACATTTTTGTTACTAATTGAAATAAGTATCTGCTACCATGATCAACAGCAGGGATCGGAGCCGGTAAGTGGCGGGTACCAGCTGTAATAATCAGCCAGCACCCACCGCCTATCGAGTGAACCCACTCTACACTCTCTTATGAGGCAGGTTTACATCAAATCTCTATAAGGGGTTATTCATTTAGTCGCTGTTACCATGGTGTCTATAAGGTTAAATGGCCGGGGATGGAGTCGTCGCCGATCCCAGCAGTCAGCAGCCGACACCCGCCAGTGCTTGAGCCCACTGCCTTGTAAATAAGGGGTTAAAGCTGAACTCCTTTAACCCTTTCAGACCGGGGCCGGACATGGGGGCGCAGCCCTAATGGGAGGCCCCCACATGACCCGGCACGCCGGCCGTTAGCTCAGGTCCAGGGGGCGGGAGTCGCGCGCAGTGCTGAGCGCCCTGCGTGAGGAGCTAGGATATATACGGAAGCGCAGTAAGGAGCCAGCCCAGTTGGGGTGGGCGCCTGGCTGTGGCGCCAGTCGTCAATGGTTTCCAGCAGCGGGCGGTGTTCCCCCTGGCGATGTCCGGTCGGGGGAATCCACCAAGGGTAGGCGACAGCGTGGAGGCAGAGTCCGGATGGATCGCATGATGGGGATCAGCGGTTGTTCGAGGGACGGATCGTGGATGGCCGGTCCTGGCAGGCTGGTGCCGAAGGAGCGTAGAGGGGGCCTACTTGGGGGTCCTCCGTCGAGGGATTTGGGGACTCGTCGGCGGTCAGAGGTCCATGTTGTGCAGGAGCGACCACTTATGGACTTTGAGATGAGGAGTGGTGACGGCGGTTATCAGACATGGAGAAAGGCTTCTGGGACGGGCAGCGGCGGCTGGGGGGAAATCACAGCTCCCATGCAGCCTGATGAGTCTACTCTTTGTCTGTCTTGTCTCCCCCCGGGGCGGGGGGCGCAGATTTGGGCGTCGGTTTTGCTACCGTCGGGGAAGGGGTTCCTGCGTGGCAGGGCTAGCTAGTAGTCTGCGGAATTTTTAGCACGGTTTCCAGGATCGGCTGGTTCGGGGGGACAAGCGTCCCCATTATCGGCTTGGGGTGTAGCGCCGGGGGGGCCTTTTACCTTCCCCAATGGGATTGGGGGATTTGGGCAGTGGAGTTGGGGCGCGTAGGAGTAACCGTATCAGTTCAAACGGAGCAGGATTTGGTGGATAGTGTGCGTCTAGATGATAAGGCCAGGGGTGAGGTATACATTTGTTTTGAGGGCCCACTGGGAGCTCATCTCAAAAAGGAGGTAAAGGAAAAGATCTGGCAGGACGAGTACGTGAGATTTTTTCCCTTTTGCCTCTGGAGAAATTTAAGTTAGCGAAGGGAAAAAGAAATGAGAGCAAGAAGGAGGAGGAGGAAAAGCGGAGGTGGCGGTTGATACCGCAGACCTTCCAGAACTGGATGCAGGCCTTTTCAATATTGGCCAGCGAAAATCGGCGAAAAACATCCCGAAAATTGTTTCCGGGCTGTTTTTGCTATTTACACTCCAAGGGAGGTGCAAAGGGTTTAGGGGCCAGGCCTTTGGGTACGTTATGGACGAACAATTTCTTCAGAGGAAAGCGGTTAGGCCATTCATCCGATGGGACCAAAAGGACTTTGGGTTGTGGCTGAGGGTTATGGTTCCGACGCGATTCGGCCAGCCCTTTCAGGGAGGACCTGGTGTCCCCGGGCAGCAGGGGGGGTACCGGGTCGTTTGGGAGTAGTTCCCAGGGGGGATTCAAGGTGCGGGTCTGCTGGCAATTCAACGAGAACCAATGTAGGTTCGGGAACAGGTGCCGTTTCAAGCACGTTTGCCATCTTGCAGCGCCGCTTCCCCCCGCCGTCTCGTTGTTTGCGAAAGGGAAAAGGGAAGGGGATAGGCTTTCAGCAAGGGGGTGAGGCCAGTGAGTTTGGTCGCGATGGAGCCGTACCTAAATAGGTACCCAAATCGGGAGGCGACGGAGTTATTAAGGGGAGGTTTTGGCGAGGGCTTTCGATACCATCGCCCGCCCATGAGGTCCCCTTTTCGACGAAGAATTTGCGGTCAGCTCTGTTACACCCGGGTGTGGTAGCGGACAAGCTGGCGAAGGAGGTCACAATTGGACGGATGTCGGGCCCATTTGCATCTTTGCCTGCACTGGATTTGGTGGTTTCCCCGTTGGGAGTGGTTCCAAAAAAAAGAGCCAAACAAATTCCATTTAATTCATCATCTATCCTTCCCAAAAGGGTTATCGTCAATGATGGCATTGACCCGAACTATTTTTCGTGGTCTATACATCGTTTGAAAGGCGCGCTACGGTGGCTGAGGGTATACGGCCGGGGGGCTCTCATGGGAAAACGGGTATGGGAAACCGTTTTGCTTGTTGCCGGGGCACCCCGAAAGTGCCCGGCTGTTGGGATGTTTTTGGGGCGGTTTTTTTTGTCGATCATGTTTTTCCTATGGGTGGGTTCCCATCTCATGTTTTTTATTTCGAAGCATTTAGCTGCTTTTGGAAAGGGGTGCGGGACGTGTCGGGACTATCATCCGTCATTCATTACTTGGGATGTTTTTTTGTGCATTGGCCCAAACGGACTCAGAGGTATGCGGGTTTGCTGTTGGCATCAATGCAATGGTGGCGGGGCCCTTTGGGTGTCCGTTAGCCCCGGATAAAACTGAGGGCCCGACCACCACAATTAATTTTTTGGGAATTCAGATTGATTCGGTTTTGATGGAATGTCGCCTTCCGCAGGACAAGTTAGGGGACATGAGAAGGGAAATTGCCAGGTTATTATCATGCAAGAAGGTGACGCTGCGGGAGTTGCAGTCCCTGTTGGGAAAACGAAAACCTTTGCTTGTAGGATAATGCCAATGGGCAGGGTGTTCTCGCGGGGCCTGGCACAAGCGACGGCGGGGGTTCAGGCCCCGCATCATTTCATTAGGTTTTCGGCAGGTATGAAGGAGGACTTGAGGGTATGGAGTTCATTTTTTAGAGGGTTAATAATGGGCGTCGATCATTTTGGAAAAGGGGCGGTTAGCCAACGCGGACATAAAAGGTATTTACAGATGCCGCAGGAAGTGTGGGAATTCAGAGACATATTGTAGGGGAAATGGTGCCGCAGGAGTTGGGCTGGAGGGGTGGGTAGAATGGGGTTGGTTAAAAATTAGCGTTACTGGAGTTTTTTTCCGATAGTACTAGCGGTTGAGATTTGGGGTCAACGTTTCGTGAACAGGAAAATTCGCTTCAATTGTGATAACCTGGGGGTGGTGCAGGCCATTAACTCTCTATCGGCCTCTTCCCCCCCGTGTTCTGTTTACTGCGACGGTTGGTTTTAAGGTGCCTGGGATTGAATATGTGGGTGTTGGCTATGCATGTACCAGGGGTACAGAATGATTTAGCTGACGCTCTATCTCGTTTGGGCTGGATCGTTTTCGGGAGTTGGCACCGGAGGCAGTGTCGGAGGGGTTGGCGTGCCCAGAGGAGCTATGGACCTTGGTTTCAGTTCCGCGACCCAACTGTTCAGGTCATCGCTAACTGGGGGGACCTGGTAATCGTACGCAGCGTCATGGGCGTTGTGGGAACAGTGGTTGGCGGGTGTAGGGCCGTTTTTCGGATGGAGAGAGAGCGGCTGCTCTCTTCAGCTTCATTGGTCATGCGGCTAATAGCGGTTGGTCGGTGTCGAAGGTGACACGGTTCGTGTCAGTTTTGGCTTTCAACTTTAAGGCCCGGGGCATGGTGGATGTAACCAAGGTTTTTGGTGTTGTACAGGCCTTAAAGGGTTATAGGCGAGGTACGACGAGGGGGGTTAGGCGTCGCCCTGTGGTCTTTCAGTTGCTGGAGTGGCTAGGGGATATGTTGGAGGGGGTATGCGATTCGGAGTTCGAGGTCGTGCTTTTTCGCCTTGCTTTTTCTGTGGCCTTGTTTGGCGCGTTACGAGTTGGGGAGTTGGTTAGTCCAAGTAGAACAGTGGCAGGGGGATTAAGGTGCGAAGACGTGCAATTTAGGGAGGGTTGTCTGATAATTAGGATAAGGAAGTCGAAAACAGATTAGCTTGGAAAGGGAAAAACATTGCGGTTGGGGGTGGTCGGAGGTTCCCCTATGTGCCCGGTTCGGTGTTTTACAGGGTAGCGGCGACATTACGGTGGGGGACAGGGTCCCTTGTTGACTCATGCAGATGGAAAATTCTTGTCCCGGTTTCAATTCTCAGCGATTTTTCGTCGCTGTCTAGAAGAATTGGGACTGGATCCGACTCATTTTGCGCCACATTCCTTCAGAATTGGTGCTGCCACGGAAGCGGCAGGGTGGGGGCTAGATGCAGAAGAGGTTAAACAAATAGGTAGATGGGAGTCGGATCGGTATAAGGTATATATTCGCCCGCACTTGATACAGGGCTCTTTGTAAAGGAAGGCAGTGACATGGGTGGTGTAACATGTGTTGGTGTTTTCTGCTGTTTGTTGTGTGGCTCTCATTTCAGGGTGTCGTTTGCTTTGGATCTTCGGTCACTCGTTCGTGCACTGGAGAGCGGAGCGTTCAGTGCTGCGAGCGAGCGGTCGGCAACTGGGTATCCCGGAAGAGGTGGCGATTCCAGTGGATCGGAAAGGGAGGACTTAGTGGGTCAGGTCCCACCGGAGTTTCAGCTATTTGCTTCATGGGATCGGGCCCCTGATATGGTAGTTTTTCATGTCGGGGTAACGATTTGGGTTTGCGTCCCATTAGGGAGTTGATTAGGGACATACGGTACGACTTCCTGAAGCTATGGTCCCTATACCCGGGGATGGTGACACTTTGGTCAGACATTGTGCCTAGGCTATCGTGGAGGCATGTGATTCTCGGAGGAAAATTTAAAAGGGCACGAATTAAAGTAAACAGAGCGGTAGCGTCTTTTGTTTCTTGAAATGGGGGTTTTGTGATTCGGCATAGGGAGTTGGAAACGGGTGCGGGGGAGTTTTGGAGGAAAGACGGCGTTCACCTGAACGCCGTCGGGTTGGATCTGTGGTCTTTAGACATACATGAGGGCTTGGAGCGGGCCTTGGGGCTGTGGGGGGCGTAGCGCTCATGAGGAGTCATGATCGCTAGCTGTGGCCGGTTGGGGTCCTTGGAGTCGGTGGAAAGTTGTGGGGGAGTCAGGCTCAGCTTGGCTCCCAGTGTTTGGGTGGACAGGGCTGGCGAAGGTTCGGGCTCCACAGGGCAGGTCCTTGGGAGCAGGTTACTGTACGGTTAGCCGCCTGAGGTGGCTTTTGGTGCCCTGAAGCCGGGGGTGATGGCTGGGGGTAAAAGACTACGGTAAGAAGAGGAGGATGTCGCCAGGCTATGCTCCTACAATTCATCATGGCTCCAAGGACCTCAGCCCCAAGTTGGTTCTCATGGATGTTTGGGAAAGTGCTGGAAGGTTTTGGGAGTTGGGGTTTTGGGCAAATGGGTATTTGGCTATACTCATTTTCAATATGTTGTTATGTTTGTCTGTTATATAAACGGCTGCTGTGGCCATTTTATCCAACCTAGGTCTCGGTGTCTTCCTTGGGGAAGGGATCTGGGGTTTGGAAGGTGGTCAAAGGGTAGCAAAGAGTAGGCATTGCCTAGGGTCAAGTGCTCCTTCATGCAGCTCTACCCATGAGAGCCACAGATGTGGTTATGCCGCCTTCGTTCTCCACGTAACATGTAAGTGGTATCATCAGCTCATCTCTCCCCTCCTGTCCATCAGGATTGCACTGTCCCTACCCAGACCTGGCCGGTGATTTTGGCGTCATGGTTCCACCTTATCTGGCGTCAGTGCAGCCGTTCGCTCCCGGGCTGTAAATTAGGCATAAGCAGCTTTTATTTTGCTGTCGTATATTTTCCTGGAGCCGAGGAAATGGAAAGTGGCTGCGGAGAGCACAGTGATCCAGCTCCGAGCTTCTGCCCAAACAGCCTCATTTGCATCAGTAAGAGATTGTAATGACTTTCTCAACTAAGCATACCCATGCAGTTAATTACTTTTTTCCAAATGAAAGGCCAAAATTATTTCCTCGTCGAAGAAGTCAATCACGCATCGGAAAAAAAAAAAAGGTACAGAACGCCGGAGCTTCTGGAGCAATTATTATAAAATTAATTTGCCCAGACCACTGGAGCAGAGTGTCGCGCGTCCCCCTGCATGTCAGATGAGTCAGGCACCCGGTGAGCTGCTAGTCACGGTAGTAATCAGCCCAGGGGCCCCTGAGTCCATGGAAATAGCAGCTATCAGCACTCTGTCAATTGCAGCAATGTGTATGAAAGGAAAGAATAGGTATTGAATTAAAGGGGCACTCCATGAAAAATTGATACAGTACAGTGGGCGGAGCAAGACGTGGTCAGGCACCGCCCCTCATACCCTGCACTAGGCATTGCGTGGTGTATTAGGTTCACTGGAGTGTTCCTTTAACAACAGACTAAATCAAACCTGCACCACATATGGGCTGGAGGCCACAAGTGGCCTGCCCCTTTCTGGCACACAAGGGGGCAGGGCTTGTGTGAACCCCTCCCCAAAGTGGGGTGTTCCCTGGAAGTGAAAGGGAAGTTCTAGGTGGTTTAAGCCCTCACATCCAGCCAAGGTCTGGAATAAATGATACAATGGTTTCAATGATTGTAAAGTGGCAGCAGTGAGAGACCTGGAAGAGAGTATCACTATGTTTCTATTTCTTACCAAGCTGGCCCCATTATTTTATTGAACTGGTTCACCCCTTAAAGGGTGGTTTCCACCATAGACATTGATGGAATGTTGATAGGATATGCCATCAAAATCTGACTAAGGTAGGTCCTATCTCTGGGACTCACACCTGTCTCAGGAACAGGGCCACAAAAGTTTTGGCTCAAAATGGAATGCCGGTCGCACTTGCGCAAAACTCTCCATTTAGTTCTATGGGATTTCTAAGTCCAGGTGATTGCTGGGCCTGAGGAAATAACTACTGGTGGGTCCCAATAATTGACTCTACTGGTGGGGCAAAGTAAACAACTCTGCTTGTGGACACCAAGAACAAACTCCACTGGTGTGCCCCAAGAACAAACGACACTGGAGGACTCCAAGAACCAACACCTCTGGTGAACTCCAAGAACCAATGCCACTGGTGAACTCCAAGAACCAACTCTACTGGTGGACACAAAAATAAACAACTCCACCGGTTGATAAAAATAAACAACTCTACTGGTGGGCACCAAGAACCAACGTCACTGGTGGACTCCAAGAACCAACGTCACTGGTGGACTCCAAGAACCAACTCCACTGGTGAACTCCAAGAACCACTGCCACTGCTGGACTCCAAGAACGAACTCCACTGGTGGACTCCAAGAACCAACTCCACTGCTGGACTCCAAAAAACTAATTCCACTGGTGGGCCAAAATAAACATCTGCACTGCTGGGCCCGAAGAATCAACTACACTGCTGGGCCCCAAGAATCCTCTCAACTGGTGGGCTCAAGAATCCACTCCCCTGTTGGCCCCATGAATGAACTCCACTGGTGTGCCCCAAGAATCAACTCCACTGATGGACGCCAAGAACCAACTCCACTGGTGGACTCCAAGGACCAACTCTACTGGTGGACACCAAAATAAACAACTTCACTGGTGGGCCCCAAGAACCAATGCCGCCGGTGGACTCCAAGAACCAAAGACACTAGTGGCCCCAAGAATGAACTTCACTGTTGGACCACAGGAATCAACTCCACTGGTGGGCCCCAAGAATGAGCTCTACTGGTGGGAATGTATAACGCGGTTACATCGAGATTGCAGCGCGGCCGTGATTTTGACTTTTTAAACCACAGAGAAATCACAGGTGTAACAGTTCCTGACCACATCACAGCCGTGCCGTAACCGCGGCCTGTATTCCCACCCTGGTGTTGGTATCAATGTGCGCCATGATATAGTCATGTGGCTAAGCGTGCATGGCGTCACGCATCTGCGCTCGTCTGGTGACCTTGACAGCAATATTAGGTATTCAGCATCAAAATAATAGTTCATCATCTATTAATTATACCGCGGTTTATAATGCGCCCTCCTGACGAAGTGAACCGCGTATAATTACCGAAAGTCATTCAGACCTTTTCAATACCCAATGTCAACAAAGCCGACTCAGTGACTAAGTAAACAGTTATCTCCGGTGACATCTTTATGCTAAATTCCCATAATAATTAGAACGCAAATTGAACAGAAATACGTGAAAGCGATTACAAATGTCTGATAGTGGCGGCGGTGACCTTGAGCGACGGGGAAACATGCTTTCATCTCCATGCAAAACATGAATTCAATTCCTCCCAGTTATTTGAGCTCTGAATAGATTAAGAACAAGGGCAGATAAAGCGCGACAGAGGGGGAACCCGCGCAAACGCCACACAACACAATTACAGTTTGCTGGAGAAATGCTAATTAATTTTACTGCAGAGCAAGGAGAAGTGAAAGCAACTGTATCACCATCCGGGCTAATACCCAGGAGGATTCTGGGGGAGGCAAAACTTTATAAGGGACAAAACTTTTAGGCTACGGGCCGGATGTATTTAGTGTGCGGCTTTAATTATCCGTTCATTTCAGTATTGAGCAGTATTGAAGTGCCTGGGGCTGAGCTGTAATACCATCCTAAGCCTGTGGACAGGAGAGCACTGTTTTTGGAAGAAAGAAACTTTGAGCCTTATGTATGAAAACTGACTAGCAGTAAGACTGGTTGACCATAGCAACCAACCACAGCCCATAAAAACCAATCACAGCCCATAGCAACCAATCACAGCCCATAGCAGCCAATCAGAGCTCATAGCAGTCAATCAGAGCCCATAGCAGCCAATCAGACCCCACAGCATCCAATGTGGGCTCATAGCAGCCAATAAGAGCGCATAGCAACGAATCAGAGCTCAAAGCAACCAATCAGTGCCAACAGCAACCAATCATAGCTCATAGTAACGAATCAGAGCTCATAGCAACCAATAAGAGCCCATAGCAACATATCAGACCTCATAGCAACCAATCAGAGCCCATAGCAACCAGAGCCCATAGCAACCAATCACAGCCCATAGCAGCCAATCAGAGCTCATAGCAGCCAATAAGAGCCCATAGCAGCCAATCAGAACCCATAGCAACCAATCAGAGCCCCTAGCAACCAATCAGAGCCCATAGCAGCCAGAGTTCATAGCAACCAATCAGAGCTGATAGCAGCCAATAAGAGCCGATAGCAGCCAATAAGAGCCCATAGCAACCAATTAGTGCCAATAGCAACCAATCAGTGCCAATAGCAACCAATCAGTGCCAATAGCAACCAATCACAGCTCATAGCAACCAATCAGGGGCTCATAGCAGCCAATAAGAGCCCATAGCAGCCAATATGAGCCTATAGCAACAAATCAGTGCCAAAAGCAACCAATCACAGCTCATAGCAGCCAATAAGAGCCGATAGCAGCCAATAAGAGCCCATAGCAACCAATTAGTGCCAATAGCAACCAATCAGTGCCAATAGCAACCAATCAGTGCCAATAGCAACCAATCACAGCTCATAGCAACCAATCAGAGCTCATAGCAGCCAATAAGAGCCCATAGCAGCCAATATGAGCCTATAGCAACAAATCAGTGCCAAAAGCAACCAATCACAGCTCATAGCAACCAATCAGAGCCCATAGCAGCCAATAAGAGCCGATAGCAACCAATCAGAGATCACAGCAACCAATCAGAGATCAAAGCAACCAATCAGCACCCCTAGCAATCAATCAGAGCTCATAGCAACCAATCAGAGATCATAGTGTAAGCTGAGTACCGAGGTAGGCTTCCTTGAATACAACAAAGTCATGGATGAAGAGAACAACTCCAACATCAATTCAACAACAGTATGGTTTACTGAACTTTTTAGGAAAGTTTGGTGAACAAATCCCACAAACACTTGTGTATAAACTTGTGCCCGAGGCCCTGTGCTGTACAGTACACTGACAGGATTGTATCCTCTGGATGCACGATAAGTTTACATACCTGTGGAGTTCAGAAAGGCCGAACACCCTCTACCTTTTAATACCGTACAAAGACAGGAATGATCGCGTGTGGTGCCGTTCAAATGCGCGCTCACGGTGCAGCACAGTAGTTTACAACTTAACTAGCTCTACCCGCTATTCCCAGTTATATACATATAATACAGATTCTCTCACAGGCGAACTAGTTGCATAAATAGCAGTACTATAGCAAGTCCCGAATCAGGGGGTACTTGGATTAATACTTATGGCCTGAAACCAAACCTGCCCTAACTAGTCTAACTACAGGCCTTCACACAGACCTAGGTTCATTGGCGTGCATTCTTTGACCCGGATGTACCTTTTTCGGTGGCAGGTAGTTGCTGCTCTGAGGTGAAGTTCCCCGCTGTTGGAGCCGATATCCAAGATGTAGTCGCTCCTCTCAGTCTCTGCAGAGTGTTCTTTCAGTCCCGGTCCTTTCTTTACCAACAGCTTCAATGCGCACAGTTATACTCCTCTCTCTCGGAGGGGACTCTCATTTCAGGGCCCAACCGAAGAAGCAAAGCTGAGTCAATCCTAACCCAGCATCTGTCCTCTCCTGACCTCTTTGTGTCTTTTCCTCCTGCTCTCTCAAAATGGCTGCTGCCTCGTGTCAGTTATCACAAGTCTCTAATTTGCATACACCAGAAACTGGAAACAGTGGCCAAACAACAGAATGCAACAGGATACTTTACAATTATAAGTCACACATATGATTTTACTTCGTGAACACAATGTGGCAGTTCCTCTATCCCACAATAGTGACCAATCAGGCCTCATAGCGACCAATCAAATTCAATAGCGACCAATCAGAGCCCATTACAACCAATCAGAGCCCATAGCAACCAATCAGAGCCCATAGCCACCAACCAGAGGTCATAGCAACCAGTCAGAGTCCATACCGTAGCAACCAATCAAAACTTATGGCAACCAATCAGAGCTCAGCTTTTATTCCGTTTACTGCTCTGGAAACATAAAAGCTGAGCTCTGTCTGGTTGCTGTGATCTCTGGTGGTAGTTGGCCAATTACACAAGCCCGCAAACCACGTCAAGGTACCTCTTACTGGTAGTGGTTCAGTTTGCTGCCATTGAGCTGTATGGCCTTTTTTGTGTTTTTTTTCCTAATGTTCTTTTCTTTTGCAAAATTTCATTTGAAAACTGCTAGTAAACATTAATGTAGTGACTCGCAAGACTACAGGGACCCTTGATGTGGTTTGCTGTATTATGTAATTGACCAACTACCAGCTAATACCTCATATGTCATATTTTCCCAGTATGTAGTTTTGCCCTGTTATACTGGGGAGTCGAAGGTGTCAGTGTTTTGTGCTGGACACTTGGGATCTGCTCGGCAGCCATCCCATCTGAGGGGTACAGGCGTTTAGCCCCCTTGAATAGTGCGGTTGTATAAATTGGTTGTGAGCGAGTATAGTGCACCACAAGTCGCTATATTACTGGCGCTCCTCATGGTCCTTATTTATAGAATGCTGTCAATACCTCCTTCCTTGGGGATTGGGTCAAAGTGTTTTTGCATTTGTGCAATCTCATTTGAGGTTTTTTGTGGTTTTTCTGCATACTAGTGTGAATTGGTATCTGTTTAGAGCAGTTTTTTTTTGCTGAGCACCCCCGCATCTAGTGGATAGGGGTGTGTGAGCTACACCTGTATAAGTATAACCCTAGGCATCATGGGAGCTGAGAAGATCAAGCGCCCTCTATTAGATGTAACAAATCCTCAATTTGCTTCTGACTCATTGAATCTTTAAAGAGAACCTGTCAAATAGATTATGCCCCCCTTGCTGAGGGCAGAACAAGCTAGTGTCAGACCTGCTGTTTCCAGCGCTGTGTCCCTTATTCCATAAGATGCTGTAGTTTTCATGTATTTAATGCTCAAATCTGCAGTTTTTAGCCAGAAGAGCCCTTCAAATAGTCAGTTTTTTTAAAAACCCCCCCCATCGAGGCTACCCCCCCCCCCTCAGCTAAAAAAACCTATTACTTTGAATAGGAGAACAGTGAAAAAAACTGCCCTGGGGGGGGAAAACTTTGTGGGCAGGTAACACCTACTCTGAATAACATTTGAGGGGTAAATCTCAAAACGCTACATCTTACAGAAAAAAGGGACACACGTGGGAACAGCGGACTGACCGGGTTGTGTGTCCCAGGCAAGGGGGGAAAATTTAAATGTAAAATTTCCCTTTAAGAAGCAAAAGGGATTTTGCCAAGCCAAACACTCATCTACGACAGCTTTTTCGGGGTTTTGCCCCTCATCAGTGCAAGCAAGTGAATTGCCGGCGTGTGGGAGGCAAGAGTGGCCGAAAGGGAATACTCCCGGGGAGAGCACATTATAGGCATTGGGGGAAATCTCAAAACTCCACCCCCAAGGGTCTTGACCAAAGAGAGATATTCCCTTTTTAAAAGATAACTCAGCCGCTTTGGGTTCTTGCCCTTGTTGGGGAGTGGCAATTGCTACCAGAGCTGTAAGTATGGCCTTGTTTTTTGTAGTTTTTGAGAAAATAATGTTTTGTAAATTTCATTTTGAAAAAGAGTAATGTTGCTAGTTATAGAAAATGGCGGAGCAAAGCAAATTTTTTAATTTTTTTTTTTCAAAAATGGACCCAGCAAATAAAGATAATGGTATTGCTACCTCCCCGCCCTTTTTTGTTTTTTTCCCCATTTCACTAAGCTGGTGTAAGGGACCCCCGGGGCAACACGAAAGTCACAGGGGCGAGGAGGCCCGACCGGTCCCAACCCCGTCCCCGCCTCTTGGGGTTACCCGACCCTTTCTAATGGGCCCCAACCAAAAATGAGCCTACTCGAGCAAAATGAACACAAGACCAAACAAACAAAATCAAACAAACAGGGAAATCAGACAGGCCAAGCAGCAACAAGGGGGGTAACCGCAGTAAAAAACAAAAGGGGACAGGGGAGTAACGGAGTCCAAAAACCCAAAAGCAAAAGGACAGCGGAATCCAAACCGAAAACTGGAAAACTATAGGCAAGAGGAAACCTATACAGCGCAAAGAAGAAAGGAAGCTGAGCCCTTTTTTTAATAAGAACAGGAGAAGGTAGAGCAGAAGTGATAGGAGTAAGGAAGTGTCAATCAAAAAGGAACAGGTTAACTCAAAAAGTGCTGGAAGATTCCTGGCACGGGCTTTGGCCAGGAATCAATTAAGCATACAGAGCTACAGGATGGAGTTCACACTAGTAATAGAAATACACAGTATTAAGTCATAAACCATCGTTTTAGGTCATACTGGCCGTGGCCGGCGACCAGAGCCAAAAGCCAAGAGTCCGTCGGGCACAATCATGACAGCTGGGGAGGCCGCCCCTGTGTCAGGTCGGGACCAGGGATTTTTTTTTTTTTTTAGGTGAGGGGGCACCATTTGCTCTATCTGTCTAGGGCACGAAAATGCCTTGTCCCGGCCCTGAACATAGTGATTTATATTTGGTCCATTTGGCCGGGTAACGTGACCTACATAAAACTTGAGGAAGATGAGACGGACCTGGAGGCCTCCAGCACTTGGAAGCTTTCGGTGACAGGAAGAGTTGTATCACAGCTGATTTACATCTAGGAGACTTCGGAGCCTCCATGTCTGGCAGTACAATAGCCGGAAGCGCGGTGATGCTGCCAGCTTAATAAGGCCAGGTGTAAGAACCGAGGAGTGAGTGCCAGATGGGTCTATACAGTGCCCAGAACGTTGCGCTGATGAACGGCTCCATGTGTGATGAACACATGGACAGCTCATACAGCTCGGGCCAGGACTTCATCTCTCCAGGTCTGTGGCACAGATAAAATAAGTTTTGTATTTGAAGTGGGGTCTCACTGCTCCATCCTCTCCTAACTTAACATTACTTTACTTCTTGGCGGTGTGACACCTCATTCTCATCTGGACACCATCTTGGACCATCTTGGGGGAATTTGGCTCTCGGATCGTCGTCCTTGGTAGAACAGTATTGGCACACCAACACTAGGCTTCCGTTTAACTGGCCTCAACCAGTTTTATTCAGGCACAGGAGACATATACAGAAACAAAAACAAATCAAAACCTCAGCCGTCTGGCCACTAACTAACTAAACAATGGTAGAGACCCTCTCTATCAATGGCTTCGGCCTATCGCCAAGCACCATAAAAACTTACAAACACTGGGATCAGACTTCTTTCCAAGCCTTCGGGGGACCAGAGCCTCTCTCCAGCTCCTCCACTGCTCCACTCTCAGGCAGCAGACCACGCCCCCCTGTCCCCTGGAGTAGGAGGCCTTTAATAGGTCTCCTGAGACCTACCCAATACCTGGGCTGGAACACTGGGACCTGGAACATGGGAACAGCCACCCACCCATCTGCAGCTGTTTTAGGAAGGCCAGCCCCTAATGGCTGGACATTAGTTATACTGCGTACAACGGTCAGCAACATTAGGTTGCTGACCGGCAATACCTGGCTTCCCCCACTGAGACCAAGCCCTCGGTGGCCCGTTTCTAACAGGTGTCTCAACATACGCCACCTAGTGGCAGCACCATGCGACCACATAAGGTCGCTCTGCCACAGTGGGGACAGGATCTTACTCCATTTTCTCTATTTTGAAAGTCCCCTGACTCACTTGTGGGCTTTCAGAGTCCTCTATGCAGTAGTTGTGTGCAGTCAGGAAACACACAGGGGTTATTGCAGTAAACGGGCCAGTAGAGATTCACTTCTCTTAACCCCTTAAACCGAAGGACTGAAAAATACTTAGGGCAACAAGTATGTACAGGGCTACGGCAGAAGTCTGGCATCTGTTCAGCCTGAGATCTAGCACAGCCCCGTTCGCTCTATTTGTAACCAGCCGCACTCCAGTATCAGGGCATTACCAAAAGGGGCCCCCAGCACCTTGGGAATCGCCTGATTTGGGGGGGCGTGCTGGAGGCGTCGCACTACAACCATACGAAGCTGCACATTTATAGCTTCAGTCAGGGGCATTGCTAGGGTCCTAAAACATCCGGGGCTCGGGCCCTTAAGTTTTTCTGAGTAGGGCTGGGTTCACACAGAATTTTTTGCATCTCATTGTGAACTGCGGATATATTTTTTACAGAGAAAAAACCTTTGTATGTAGGCTCAGGAGAAATATAAGTGATTACACTGCAGTTACATTTAGTGACTTTCAGGAGACGGGCTCTGAAGAGTTTTCTCTTTCTCTTCTTCTCCATTTGTCCCAGACGCCATGACGACTTCTACGTCCACAACTCTTCACTGAAAAATTTACAAAACAAAACATCATTAGATGCCTCATTTTATCAGCATTTCTCTACAATTTCCTATCTCTGTACAAAATCCCCATCTATATAGTGCCCCAATTGCTTAATAATTACCCCCTTTAGGTAAATATTTCCCCCTATAGCCAGGTAGTTGCCCCCTCTAGCCAGGTTGGCGCCCCCCTTCGCCAAGTAGTTGCCCCCTCCAGCCCGGTTATTAGCCCCTCTAGCCAGTGATATGTCCCCCTGTAGCCAGTGATATGCCCCCTGTAGCCAGTGATATGCCCCTCTGTAGCCAGTGATATGCCCCCATAGCCAGTAATATGCCCCTATGTAGCCAGGTTACTGCCCCCCTTAGCCAGTAATATGCCCCCATAGCCACATAATATGCCCCCATAGCCACATACTATGCCCCTCTGTAGCCAGTGATATGCCTCCCTGTAGCCAGTGATATGCCCCCCTGTAGCCAGTGATACGCTACTTACACCATCTCGCGGGGCCCGAGACCTCCTCGGCCGGCAGAGCTGCCGGCTATAAGGATCCCAGCGTCGCAGGGGGGTGATGAAAGTGATGCGTCATACCCCCTGCGATGCTGAGGTCTATGTACAGCGCTTACCAAGCGCTATACATACAGGGGGGAAGACAGGACGGTACCGATCCGTCCTGCCTCCTCCCCGACTCTGACTGACGAGATTCGGGGCACAGGCAGATTTATTCGGGGCATGTGCCCCGAATGAATCTGCCTAGCGACGCCCCTGGCTTCAGTACAGCAAATCCAGGCGCATTACTGCTGGAATAGGTAGAGCACTTTAGAAGTGGTTTACCTGAGCCAGAAGTGTCTCTTTTTTAGCTAGAAAGAGCTAAATCTATGACCCCCTGTAGACCAGGTTCATAGATTCAGGTGCATTCTACACTACTAATGCATGCAAAAAATGGCGCCAAAAATCATACGTCGCCCTTAACGTCCTGCTAAATTTTTTTTCCACCTTGCCTTCCAAACGGTCATACCTTTTTTATCTTTTAAGTTATGCAGTTGTATGGGGGCTTGTTTTGTGCAGGAGAGTTGCATTTTTTTTTTGGGTGGGGGAGCATAGCTTAAGTTTGCAAATTATTTTTTTAATTTTTTTTATTATTTATTTTTTTATTCTTTTTTCATACCATTCACATTTTACACGAAATAACTTGTTAGATTAATTCTACAGGTTATTATGGTCATGTAGATATGTAATATGTTTAGGTTTTTTTTATTTATTTTTTTGTGTAATGTATGCACAATAACTTTTTTTCTCAAATATTTTTATTTTATTATTTTTTTTATTTTTTTTCCACAGTTTTTCACTTTTTTTATTCCATGAAGGGATAACTATTTTTTTTTTCATTTAGCAATGTATTAGCATATTCATATTAATACATTATAATATACTTACATGTGGTAGTCTGACACAGGCAGCAGTCAGAGCAGCACAGTGTGCCCTGACTACAGACTTGTTATACAGGACAGCTCTCGGGCTCTCTTGGGCTCCAGGGCTGACTGTGCAACCGTTCCCCAGGATCTGTCGGGTCACCGGTAGTCCCGATCACCTGATAGAGCAGGAGAATACTTTATGATTATCCAGCGGTCACTGGCCACGGCAATCAAAGGGTTAATCACCGAGGAGTGAAATGTCCACCAACAACAGACAGCGGGTGGTCATTAAGGGGTTAAAGGACTTTTTTTTTCCCCCTTTAGTTCATTAGAAATTCCTATGTGCACAGTAGAGCCAATCAGAGATCAGGTCATGTGACCCAACAGAGACTGTTGCATCAGTCAGATATGCTGTATTCAGCTGCAGGTAAGACAAGTTATTGGCACTACAGTGCGGCTAATAGCAATTTCTAATGAACTAAGGGGAAAAAAAAACCAGAGTGATCCTTTAAAGGGAATCTGTCATCAAAAAATGAGTCATTGTTTAAGTCCAATTTTTATGTTAAACACATTTTTGGGGAATTTTGGTTGTTTTGTTTTTTTAATTTTCCAGATCACTTTCAATATTTTTGAATAATTCTTAAGGCTTGCAGTTTTCACTTTGGGCACTAGGCCTTGTTTGCACTCAGAGAGATGCATTACAGTAGCTTCATGTACATAGGAGACTTAAGACTGACTCAGTCCGATTCTCTTCTATAGGAGAGTTTTCTAGTCATGCTCTGCGACCTGGGAAGAAGTCACTGTGCAGGTGGATCCTGTGTTATCTATTCACACTTTCAGTTTGACCCTCTTTGTGCTGAAAATGAGCAGACAACTGAGAATCTTTCTCTACATAACAGGAAGTGTCAGACAATTATTAGGCTTAGTGGCCAAAGTGAAAACTACAGGACTTAAGAATTATTAAAAAATATTGAAAGTGATATGGAAAATTAAAAAAAAAAATCACCAAACATTCTTAAAAAATGTGTTTAACATAAAAATGTAAGTTAAACAATAAGTCATTTTTGATGACACATTCCCTTTAACAACAGGAGAGCAACATGAAATTTACCGCTGCAGTTACGATGTAAGAGAAGAAGTAAATCATGATGCTGGGCATAGCCATGGGTGCTATTGGTGCCAGAGATGGTGCCAACAAGCCAAAAGCATTAGGGAAGGTCGTTTTTTTTTATTTTTTTGCACTGGGGAAAGGAAAGCCTAGTCCTGGCTCTGTAATAACCACTACTGGTGTGTTCGTCTGCAAGACTGAGGAGGAAGGTGGAGCAGCTGCTGCTGGGCCAGTAGTATTTATCCTGCAAGACACGACATAGCAGATAGGCACTGTGGCTGGTTCTGATATAGGGTCACTGTGGCTGGTTCTGATATAGGGGCACTGTGGCTGGTTCTGATATAGGGTCACTGTGGCTGGTTCTGATATAGGGTCATTGTGGCTGGTTCTGATATAGGGTCATTGTGGCTGGTTCTGATATAGGGTCACTGTGGCTGGTTCTGATATAGGGTCACTGTGGCTGGTTCTGATATAGGGTCACTGTGGCTGGTTCTGATATAGGAGCACTGTGGCTGGTTCTGATATAGGGTCACTGTGGCTGGTTCTGATATAGGGTCACTGTGGCTGGTTCTGATATAGGGTCACTGTGGCTGGTTCTGATATAGGGTCACTGTGGCTGGTTCTGATATAGGGTCACTGTGGCTGGTTCTGATATAGGGTCACTGTGGCTGGTTCTGATATAGGGTCACTGTGGCTGGTTCTGATATAGGGACACTGTGGCTGGTTCTGATATAGGGGCACTGTGGCTGGTTCTGATATAGGGTCATTGTGACTGGTTCTGATTTAGGGTCACTGTGGCTGGTTCTGATATAGGGTCACTCTGGCTGGGTCTGATGTAGGGGCATTGTTGCTAGGTCTGATATAGGGTCACTGTGGCTGGTTCTGATATAGGGTCACTGTGGCTGGTTCTGATATAGGGTCACTGTGGCTGGTTCTGATATAGGGTCACTGTGGCTGGTTCTGATATAGGGTCACTGTGGCTGGTTCTGATATAGGGTCACTGTGGCTGGTTCTGATATAGGGGCACTGTGGCTGGTTCTGATATAGGGTCACTGTGGCTGGTTCTGATATAGGGGCACTGTGGCTGGTTCTGATATAGGGACACTGTGGCTGGTTCTGATATAGGGGCATTGTTGCTAGGTCTGATATAGGGTCACTGTGGCTGGTTCTGATATAGGGTCACTGTGGCTGGTTCTGATATAGGAGCACTGTGGCTGGTTCTGATATAGGGGCACTGTGGCTGGTTCTGATATAGGGGCACTGTGGCTGGTTCTGATATAGGGTCACTGTGGCTGGTTCTGATATAGGGTCACTGTGGCTGGTTCTGATATAGGGTCACTGTGGCTGGTTCTGATATAGGGGCACTGTGGCTGGTTCTGATATAGGGTCACTGTGGCTGGTTCTGATATAGGGTCACTGTGGCTGGTTCTGATATAGGGACACTGTGGCTGGTTCTGATATAGGGGCACTGTGGCTGGTTCTGATATAGGGTCATTGTGACTGGTTCTGATTTAGGGTCACTGTGGCTGGTTCTGATATAGGGTCACTCTGGCTGGGTCTGATGTAGGGGCATTGTTGCTAGGTCTGATATAGGGTCACTGTGGCTGGTTCTGATATAGGGGCACTGTGGCTGGTTCTGATATAGGGACACTGTGGCTGGTTCTGATATAGGGGCATTGTTGCTAGGTCTGATATAGGGTCACTGTTGCTGGTTCTGATATAGGGGCACTGTGGCTGGTTCTGATATAGGGTCACTGTGGCTGGTTCTGATATAGGGTCACTGTGGCTGGTTCTGATATAGGGTCACTGTGGCTGGTTCTGATATAGGATCACTGTGGCCGGGTTATGTTTTATGGGAGCACTGGGGGGCCCCGGGGTTTCTGGATATAAGGGGCACTGGGGCCAAATTCTGATGTCGGGCCACTGGGGCCCTTTTCTGATATAGGACCACTGTGGCGGGTTTCTATAAATGTTTTTTTGGGGTTGGGTTTTCAGATTTTTGGGGTTTACTGTGGCGGGTTTCTGTTTAAGGGGAGCATTTTTGGCGGGTTTTAAAAAATATAGGGGTCCCCTTTTGGCGGGTTCCCAGATAAAGGTGCCCATTTTTGGCGGGGTTCAGAAAAAAAGGGTCATTGGGGGCTGGTTCGATATGGGGGTCATTGTGGCGGGTTTCCTGATATGGGGGCACTGGGGACGGTTTTCCTGATATAGGTTCACGGGTGGTTTGTTCTTGTGTAGGTCACGTTGCTGGTTCTGATAAAAGGAGCACTGTGGCCTGGGTTCTAAATATAGGAGAACTGTGGTTTGGGTTCGATTTTGGGGGCACTGTGGGCTGGTTTCTGATATAGGACACTGTGGCTGGTTTTTTTTTATAGGGTTTAACGGGTTGGCTGGGTTATAAAAGTATGGGGGGATGTGGCGGGTTTTCTGATGTATGGGGAAACTGGGGCGGTTCTGATTGGGGGGCCACTGGGGGCTGGTTCGATATGGGGGCCCACTGTGGCAGGTTCTTTTTTAAAGGCACGTGCTGGTTCGGGAAATAGGGGGCCACTTTTTCCCCGGTTCTGAAAATTGGGTTCACCGGGTGGCTAGTTCTGATATGGGGTTCAACTGTGGCTAGTTCTGAAATAGGGTCACTGTGGCTGGTTCTAAATAAAAGGGTCACGTGGCTGATTCGGAAAAAGGGGCACTGGGCGGGTTCCAAAATATAGGGGGCACTGTGCTGGTTCTAAAGAAAGGTACGGGTGGCTGGCCCCGGGATAAGGGTCACTGGGGGCTGGTTTCGAAATATTGTAAATGTGGCTGGTTCGAAAATTTAGCACGGGTTGCGGGTTTTTGATAAAAGGGGTTTCACTGGGGGCGGGTTTCGGGTATAGTAGCACTGTGGCTGGTTCTGATAAAAAAGGGTCATGGGGGGCTGGTTCTGACAGGGGGTCACTGGGGCCCAAGTTCTGAAAATGGGGTCACTGGGCTGGTTCTGACTGGGTCCCCTTTTCCCTCTTTCTGATGTAAATCACTGGGGGCTGGTTCTGATATGGGGTCACTGTGGGGGTTTCTGATATGGGGAAAATGTGGCTGGTTCTAAATATAGGGCCCACGGGTTGCGGGTTCGAATAGGGCACGTGGCGGTTTCCCTTTGAAGGGGCCGTGGGGGCTTTTTTCTGATATAGGGGGCACTGTTGCGGGTTTCTGATATGGGGGCACTGTGCCCTGGGTCTGATATAGGGTAATTTGGGGCCCGGGGTTCTGAAAATAGGGCACTGGGGGCGGGTTCTGATATAGGGTCACGGGCTGGTTTTTTAAATATAGGGGCACGTGGCTGGTTCTTGTGAAGGGCCCCACGGGTGGCTGGTTTCTGATATAGGACCCATTTGGGTTTGGGTTTTCTGATATAGGAGCACTATGACGGGCTGATATAGGGTAAACTGTGGTTTGGTTTTCCTAATTTTAGGGGGGCCACGGGGGTTTGGGGTTCGATAAGGAGCACAAAGACGGGGATCTGATATGGGGTCACTGGGGCGGGTTTCTGATATAGGACATTTGTGCCCCTGTTCTGATACTGGGTCCCCCTTGGGGGCCCCGGGTTTTTCTGATTTTAGGGGTCACTGTGGCTGGTTTTTTGACAAAAGGGGCACTGGGTTTGGTTTCCCTTTTTGGAAGGGTACCATTTTTGCTGGCCCTGAAAATGGGAGACTTTTTGCGGGTTTCCTGAAATAGGGGCAACTGGACTGGGTTTGAAATAGGGTCACTGTGGCTTTTTCCCTGAAAAGGGGCCTGTGGCGGGTTCTGAAAAAGGGGGACACTGTGGCTTTTTTCTGATAAAGGCCCCAACGGGTTTGGTTCGATAAAAGGGGGCACGGGGGCCCCGGGTTCTTGTGAAGGGTCACTGTGGCTGGTTCTGATATAACACGGGGTTGGGTTCGGGATATGGGAAAGGCACTTTTACTGGGTCAATATGGGGCCCGCTGGGCTGGTTCTGATAAAGGAGCACGGGGGTTTTTTTTCTGAAAAAGGACCACAAAGCCCGGGGTTCTGATATAGGGTCACGGGGGCGGGTTCTGATATGGAACCCAACTGTGACTGGGTTGATACGGGTCACTGTGGCTGGGTTCGATTTTACATCACTTTTGCGGTTCTGAAATAGGGTCACGGGTGGGGTTTCTAAATATCGGGGGACATTGGGGGCTGGTTCGAAATAGGGCCCCACCGGGTTGGCTGGTTCGATGTGGGGCCCATTGGGGGGCCGGGTTTTTGATAGGGGGTTTACTGTCCCGGTTCTGATATGGGGTCACTGGGGGGCTGTTAGATATAGGACCCTGTGGTTGGTTTTCTGATATGGGGGTTCACTGGGGGTTTGGTTTTTGATATGGGGTTTCATTTGGGCGGGTTTCTGATGTAGGGCCCATTGGGGGCTTTTTCCCTAAATATGGGTTTTACTGTGGCGGGGTTTTTGATATGGGGGTCCCCTGTGGCGGTTTTATGATATAGGAGCACGGGTTTGGTTTTTGGAAGAAGGGCCCACTTGGTTGGTTTTTTCTGATATAGGGCACTGGGCTGGTTCTAAAAAAAGGTTTCCACTGTGGCTGTTTTCTGATGTGGGGCCCACTGTGCTGGTTTGATATAAGCACGGGTGGCTTTTTTTTAAGAAATGGGGAAGAAACTGGGGGGCGGGTTTCTGAATGGGGGCCACGGGTGGCGGGTTTTCCTAAATTTTGGGGTCACTGTGGCTGGTTCTGAAAAGGGTGTCCCCTGGCTGGTTTCCTTTGAAAAATGGGGAAATTTTGTTGGTTGGTTTCAATATTTTTTTACTGGGGCTGGGTTCGAAAAAAGGAGATTGTGGCTGGTTCAGATATAGGGTCACTGTGGCCCGTTCTGAAAATGGGGGCACTTGGTTTGGGTTTCCTGATAAAAGGGGGTTACTGTGGGCGGGGTTTCAGATAAAGGGTCACGTGGCGGGTTTCCCCGGGGATATGGGGTTCATTTTTGGTTTGGTTCTGATATAGGGCCCATTGTGGTTTGGTTCTGATAAGGGGTTCACTTGGACGGGTTTCCCAAATATGGGTCATTTGGGGGCTGGTTCTTGTTTTTAGGGTCACTTTTTTGCTTTTTCTGAAATAGGACACGGGTGGCTGGTTCTAAATAAAAGGGCCCACTGTGGCTTTTTCTGATTTTAGGGGGCCAATGTGGCGGGGTCGGGAAGGTTGGGGGTCATTTGTGGCTTGGGTTCGGGAAAATAGGAGCACTGAGGCGGTTTTCTGATATAGGGGGCCGTGGCGGGTTCATAAAAAGGGAAAGCACGTGGCTGGTTCTGATATGGGGGCACTGGGCGGGTTTCTGATATGGGCCCCCTTTGTGCTGGTTCTGAGTAGTATCACTGGGGGCGGGTTCTGATGTATGTGGCCCTGTGGCGGGTTCTGATATAGGGTAAAATGTACGGTTCGATAAAGGGGCCTGGGCGGGTTCAAAATATAGGGGCACTGGGGCCCTGGTTCTTGGGGTAGGGTTTCATGGGGGCTGGTTCGGGAATAAAAGGGCACTTTGGCGGGTTTCGATATAGGGGTTCACTGTGGCTTTTTCTGATATGGGGGTAAAACTGGGGCGGTTCGGGATTTTTGGGGGTCACTTTTGGCGATTCAAATTTTAGGGTCACTGTGGCGGGGTCTGTTTATAGGGGCATTTGGGGGTTTGGTTTCTGATTTTGGTTTCCACTGTGGCGGCTCTGAATAGGGTAAAACTGTGGCTGGTTCTGAAAAATAGAGTAAAGGGGCGGGTTCGAATAGAAAGCACTGTGGCGGGGGTTTCTAAAATTTTAGGCCACTTTTGGCGGGTTTTCTAAAATTAGGGTCATTGGGGCGGGTTTCTAAAATGGGGGTCCCCTTTGGCGGTTCTGATATGGGGCAGGGTGGCTGGTTCTTATGGGTTTCACTGGGGCTCGTTCTGATTTTATTTACCCAACTGTGGCGGGTTTTCTAAAATATGGGGCCCCCGTGGCGGGTTCTGAATATGGGCCCATTTGTGGTTTGGTTCGGGATATAGGGGCACTGGGCTGGAAACTAAATATAGGAGCCTGGGCTGGTTTCTTGTAAAAGGGGGCCAACTGGGCGGTTTTTGGAAATAGGAGCATTTGTTGCTGGCCCTGATATGGGGGCACTGGGCGGTTTCTGATATAGGAGAAACTGGGGGCTGGTTCTGATATGGGGTTTCCAATGTGGCTGGTTCTGATATAGGGTCACTGGGGCTGGTTCTGATATAGGGCCCACGGGGTGGGCGGGGGTTCCAGATATAGGGTCCCCCGGGTGGCGGGGTTTCTGATAAAAGGGGTAAATTGGGGGTTTGGTTTCCCTAAATAAAAAAGGGAAACACAATGATTTGGTTTCTGATAAAAGGGTCACTGTGGCGGGTTTCTGATAAAGGGTAAACTGTGGGCTGGTTCGGAAATAGGGTCACGGGTGGCTGGTTCTGAAAAAAGGAAAGCCCTGGGGTTTGGTTCTGAAAAAATTAAAGGGACCTGGGCTGGTTCGAAAAGGGCACTGTGGCAGTTCTGAAAATAGGCACTGGGGCTGGTTCTGTTTAAAGGGTCTTGGGCCCCGGGTTTCTAAATTTTAGGGTTTATTTTGTGGCGGGTTTCCCTGATATAGGGCCCACTGGGGGCGGGTTTATAAATGGGAAATCACGTGGCGGGGTTCTGAAAAGGGTCACGGGTCCTGGTTTCGAATAATGGGGTTTTTGGGGGCCCTGGTTCTGATAAAAGGGTCACGGGGCTGGTTCTGAAATGGGGCAATGTGGCGGGTTCTTGTGTAGGTCATTTGGGCGGTTCTGATATAGCTCACTGGGGCTGGTTTTTAAAAAGGGGACCCATTGGACGGGTTTTTTGAAAAAAGGGTCACGGGTTGGGCTGGGTTTTTTATTTAGGAGCATTTTTTTTGGGTTCTGATTTAGGGTCACTGGGGGGCTGGTTCGGGATATAGGAGAAAGGGGTGACGGGGTTCTGATATAGGGTCACTTTTTGGCTGGTTCTGATAAGGGCATTTTTGACGGGTTCTGATTTTAGGGTCACGGGTGGCGGGTTCTAAATATGGGGTAAATTGGGGGCGGTTTCTGATAAGGGTTACTGGGCGGTTTCCTGATATAGGGTCAACTGGGGGGCTGGTTATGATATAGGTCACTGTGGCGGGTTCTGATATAGGGCCCACTGGGTTTCCGGGGGGGGTTTTTTTTTTTCTGATATGGGGGGCAATGGGCGGTTCTGATATAGGGCACTTTTGGGCGGTTCTGAATAGGGCACGGGTGGCGGGTTTTCTTTTTTTGGGGTCACTGTGGGGGGTTTTCTGATATAGCTTTACGGGGCCGGGTTTCCTTAAAAAAGGGAAAGGCAATTGTGAGGGTTTTTCTAAAAAAGGGTAAATTTGGGGCGGGGTTTCTGATTTTAGGAGCTTTTGTGACGGGGTTTTCTAAATTTGGGGGTCCCCGGGTGGCCGGGTTTTCTGATATGGGAAAAGCAATTGGACGGGTTTTCAAATTTAGGGTTCCCTTGGCTGGTTCGGATATGGGGGAAATTCGTGGCTGGTTCTGAAAAAAGGGTCACGGGCGGGTTCTTTTTAAAGGTTTTCACTGGGGTGGTTTGGTTCTTGTGGGGGGTCACTGTACCTGGTTTTCCTTGAAATAGGACCCCTGTGGTTTAATTCTGATATGGGGAGCACGGGTGGTTTGAATTTTCGATATAGGGGTCACGGTGACGGGTTTCTGAATGTGGGGATCACTTGGGGCCCTGGTTTTTATATAGGGCCCACTTGTGGGGGTTTTCGTTTTTAATATAGGAGCACTGTGGCTCGTTCTAAATTTTAGGGTCACTGTGCGGGTTCTGATGTAGGATCCCTGGGGCGGGGTTCTGATATGGGGGTTTACTGTGGCTGGTTTCTGATTTTGGGGTTCCCCGGGTTGGCTTTTCCCTGATATAGGGGCATTTTGGGGCCGGGTTCTGAAAAGGGTCACTGTGGCTGGTTTTGGATTGGGAGCACTGGGGCGGGTTTCCCGGGATAAAGGGTTTAAATTGGGGTTTTGGGTTTCCTGATTTTAAGGAGCATTTTGGTTTGGTTCTGATAAAAGGGGTCATTGTGGGTTGGTTCTGATATGGGGTTCACTGGTTTGGGCTCATAAAAGGGGTAAACTGGGGCTTTTTCCCGAAAAAGGGCCACGTGGGGGTTCGGGATATAGGCACGGGTGGCTTTTCGTTTATACTTTCACTGTGGCTGGTTTTCTGGTAAAAGGATCACTGGGCGGTTTTTAAAATATAGGACACGTGCTGGTTCAGATTTTAGGGTCATTTTTTTGTTTGGGTTCTTATAGGGCCCAACTTTTAAACCTGGTTCTGTTTATGGGGTTTCCCACTGTGGGCTGGTTTGATAGGGGGTTTCACTGGGCGGGGTTTCGGGATATAGGGGTCACATGGCTGGTTTTTGATAAAGGTAAACAGGGGCCCTGGTTTTTTTTGATATGGGGGCCCAACCGTGGCGGGTTTTTTTGATAAAAGGGCACGGGGGGCGGTTTATTTTTATGTTTGGCCCACTGTGGCGGGTTTCTGATATAGGGGCACTGGGCGGGTTTTCAGAAATGGGGTCACTGTTTTTGGTTCTGGAAAAGGGGTCCCCCGTGGCGGGTTTAGATATAGGGTCCCAGTGGCTGGTTCTGATAGGGGGGGGCACTGTGCTGGCGGTATGGGGATGTGGGTTTCTAATATTGGGCATTGGCCTGGTTCTGATAAAAGGGGCACTGTGGTTTGGTTCTGATATGGGGGAAATTGTGCGGGGTTTCTGAATATAGGGGCATTGGGTTGGTTCTGATTGGGGGGGGGGAAAAGGGGAGGGGGGGGGGGGGTAATCATTTTGTAAAGGGGTTTTCGAAAATAGGGTATCTGGGGTTTTTTTCTATAATAGGGCCCACTGGGAATGGTTCTGATATAGGGGCACTGGGGCCGGTTTGATAAGGACACTGGGGCGGGTTTTTTCTGATTTAGGGTCACTGTGGCGGTTATGAAAAGGGAGCACAGGGCGGGGTTTCCGTTTGTGGGGGCACTGTGGCGGTTTTCTTAAAAAAAGGGGTTTCCCTTTTTGGTTTGGTTCTGATATGGGGGTCACGGTTGCGGTTCTGATATAGGGGCACGTGGCGGTTTTTTATATAGGGCACTGTGGTTTGGTTTCTTGATGTAGGTCACTGGGGCCCGGTTCTGTTTATAGGTCACTGTGGCGGGGTTCCCTGAAAAAGGGTCCCCTTTTGGGCGGGTCCCCAAAATTTTAAGAATCCCTGGGTGGTTCTGTAAAAAGGGGCCCCGGGGTGGTTTGGTTTTCTGATTGGGGGTTCCCTTGGTTTGGGTTCAGGATATGAGCCCCTTTGTGGGGGTACGGGATATAGGGCCCTTGTGCTGGTTCTGAAAAAAGGGTCAACTTTTGGGCGGGTTCTGATAAGGAAGCAGTGGGGGGCTGGTTCTGATATGGGGGGCACTTTGGCCTGGTTCTGATTAAAGGGGTTCACTGGGGCTATTTTCTGATATGGGGGGCACTGTGGGTTTTGAAAAAAAAATAAAAAGGGGGGGGGGGGGGGGGGGGGGGTGGGGCATTGTGGCTGGTTCTGATACGGGGGGCATTTTGGGCCTGGTTCTGATATGGGGGCATTTGGGGGCGGGTTCTTATATGGGGGCACTGGGGCTGGTTCTGATAAGGGAAACCTGGGGGCCCCTTGGGTTCTGAAAAAGGGTTCCACTA